>CADDIJ020002543.1:0-122191 GCA_902809745.2 Tetradesmus lagerheimii | reverse complement strand
CAGCAGCAGCTTGGAGTGCCTGCAAAAGTGCCGAATATGACAGTGTGTGAGCTCACTTGCAGAAGGATAAGTGTTGATCAGGTGGTGCAAGATACAAGCCTTGAGAGCATCAACCTGTGCCTCCAGCTCAGCACGGCCGTCATGGCCAGCAGCAGCAGTAGCTTGGAGTGCCTGCGGAGCTGCCAATTAGCAAATCACAAGCCTTCAGTGCCTCCAGCTCGGCGCGGCCATTATGGCCAGCAGCAGCAGCAGAAGCCTGGAGTGCCTGCAGAGGTGCAAAACAGGAAAATGAAAAAGATTGTGAGATCCACCTCAGCCTTGAGGGACTCTGAGCTGCGCTTCCAGCTCAGCACGGCCATTGTGGCCAGCAGCAGCAGCAGCTTGAATTGCCTGCGGAGGTGTCAAGTAGGAAAACAAGAAAGTATGTGAGCTCCACCTCAGCCTTGAGGGAGTCAAGCTGGGCCTCCAGCTCAGCACGGCCGTCATGGCCAGCAGCAGCAGCAGCTTGCAGTGCCTGCAGAGGTGCAAGGCATGAGTTGGTTACAGGCGTTGCAACAGGATGCAGACAGGCGGCAACACTGCCAGCACGGCCGTTGTGGCCAGCACGGCCGTCGTGGCCAGCAGCAGGAGCAGCAGCAGCGGCTTGGAGTGCCTGAAGTGACGACAGGCAGGAGCTGGTTACAGCATTTGCATCAAGACCCGGGAACAGTCCGGGCGCAGCACTGTATGATGTGCAGGCGACCTGCCGCGTACGTGCTGCTGCCAGCACCCTACACACTATCGGCTGTATCAGCTTTGCTTCAGTGCAGGTCTGAATCCTGCAGGCACAGTCGGCAACGACATGCATACACCCTGTCGTTGAGCATCACCTGCAGCTCTGTCAGTGCCGCCTGTCTTTGTGCATCTGCTTCAGCCCTGCTGGCTTCAGCAGCACCTGCTGCAGCCTCAGCCGCCTCAGCACGTGCAGCAGCAGCAGCAGCAGACGCCTCAGCTGCAGCCAGCTGCACACTGCCCTGGTCAGCACCTGCCACAGCTGCAGACAGCCGCGCTACCTCCTGCTGCTGCTGCTCGTGCGCGGCTGCTGCTACTGCGAGATGCTGCTCTAGCTGCTGGATGTCTGTTGCCTGCAGGGCGAGCTCCTGCTTTGCTGCTGCCAGGTCTGTTGCTGCTGCCAGGGCCTGCTGCTTGGCTGCATCTGCCTCACGCTTGGATGCTGCTGCCTGATCTGCGTGGGCATCAACACACGCCTGCAGGCAGCAGCAAGCAAAGTGGCAGCAATGAAGGAGCAGAAGATCAGACCAGGACCAATGCAGGAGATGTTGCGTGCAGCCAGTAGCCCAGCTCTATGCAGCCCATGCCAACAGCCAGCCAGCACAACAGTCACTTCTTTAGGAAGGCTATTGCTACCACTGCGTTACAGATACACCTGCAGCGTGCCTTGTCACCTCAGTAGTCGGTCAGCCGGCTGCTGCGGCAGCTAACTCGCGCGATGACTCAGCATTGCAGAGTCTGCCAGCAAGATCGCATGACATGGCAAACATCACCCAGCAGGTCAATAACAGCCATTGATAAACAACCCTGCAAACAACCAGCGTAGCCGGACACTGTACGTAGCAGTGCGCTTGCTACATCGCACGCTATGCAAGCTAATCAAGCCACATACGCTACGAAGCACTGCACGTGAATTATCCCTGCCACCTCACCTGCTGGTCCTCCAGCTGCTGCTGCAGCTGACTTGTTCGCTGACTCAGCGCCACAGCCTCGGCCATGCTCTGCTGCAGCAGCCCCCTCAGCTCAGCGTAGCCGCCTGACAGCTCACCATGCGCAGCCTGCAGCGCTGACAGCTCAGCAGCAGATGCAGCAGCAGCAGCCTCTGCGGCAGCTGCCCGGGCCTCAGCTGCTGCTGCTGCTTGCTCAGCTGCACGGGCAGCAGCTGCTTGGGAGGCAGCCCCTGCTGCTGCTGCAGCTGCTGCTGCATGGGCTGATGTGAGCTCAGCTGCAGCGGCATCTGCACTGGCTGCGGCATCTTCAGCAGCTGTTGCTTGCTCAGCTGCTGTGGCTACTGCTGCAGCTGCATCTGCAGCTGCCGCAGCTTGTGCCGCCGTGTGGTCAGCTGGCTGCTCCTCCTGCTGTGCCTCTGCCGCTGCTGCTGCCTGCTGTGCTGCAGAAGCATCACAGCTCTCGGCCTTGAGGGGCAGAGATGACAACCCTGCTGCTGCTGCTGCTGTTGATGCATCTCCAGCGCCTGCTGCCTCTGGTGTCACATGCTCTGCCTCAGCTGCAGCTGGCTCAGCCTGCCACTGCAGCACCTCAGCCGCTGCTGGCAGTTGCTGCTGCTCAGCTGCATGAAGAAACCTGGCCTGATCAGCAGTTGCATCACCGTCAGCATCTGCTGCCGGCTCCTGCTGCTGCTGCTGCTGTTGCTGATCCACCGCTGTTGTGACAGAAGGCTGCAACGCTCCCTCATCACCCCCCTCAGCTGCATCACCATCAGCCCCACCAAACAGCGGCAGACTTGCCTGCTGCTGTTGCTGCTGCTGCTGCTGTTGCATTTGTGCAGCAGCAGAACCAGCCTCGCTGCTGTGGCTACTGCATGGCATATGGGCCACATCACCAGCAGCAGCCACAGCAGCTATGCAATTTGGCTCGGCTGCTTCTGCTGCTGCTGCTGCTTCTGCTGCAATGCTTAGGCCTGTGGTCGCTGTGCTGCAGATGGCAGAGTCAGAAGCATCAGCAGAATCTGCAACTTCGAAGGCAGGCGAGGGAGAACCCTCGTGATCAGTGTACACCTCTTGCTGCTGTTGCTGCTGCTGCTGCTGCTGCTGTTGCTGCTGCTGGTGCTGTTGCTGCTGCTTCTGGTGCTGGTGCTGCTGCTTCTGGTGCTGCTGCTGCTGCTGCATGCCCCCAAACATTGCAGCAGCAGACTCGAGCTGCTGCCAGCTTCCTTGCAACCCACCAACACGATGCTGCTGCTGCTGCTGTCCTTGTCCCTCTGTCTCGCGCTCTTCAAGTTGTTCCTGCACCTCACTTTGCTGCTGCTCTTGCCAATCGTGCTGCTGCTCCTGCTGCTGCTCCTGCTGCTGCTGC
The DNA here is from genome assembly GCA_902809745.2 of Tetradesmus lagerheimii. NCBI lineage: Eukaryota > Viridiplantae > Chlorophyta > Chlorophyceae > Sphaeropleales > Scenedesmaceae > Tetradesmus > Tetradesmus lagerheimii. The sequence goes on along the minus strand of CADDIJ020002543.1, from coordinate 119,104 downwards.
TGCGTTGTGTTGGGATCCAGCCAGCTGTCAACTTCATCATCATCACCGCCGCTGCTGCCTGCATCGGCTCCAAAGCTGTCCCAGCCAAGCTGGCGGACGTTCTCTGGCGGCTCAACCTGCTGCTGCCGCTGCTGCTGTTGCTGCTGTTGCTGCTGTTGCTGCTGCTGTTCATGATCCAGCTCTTCTCTTGTGGTGCCGTCCACCTGTGCATGCTGCTCATGGAGTTGGTGTGTGTGCGGGAGGCTTTGCTCCTGCGGCCAGCTGCCAGGGTGCTGCTGTTGCTGATCAGGCATGCATGCTTGCTGCCAGAGCTGCGGCTGCTGCTGCAGGGCCTGCTGAGTTTGCAACTGCTGCCAGTTATGACAACCCTGCTCCTCCTGCTGCTGCTGCTCATTGTAGTTGTCATCTTCAGTTTCGTCGACATTCACACCAGCATCATCCTGTCCCAAGGCCAGACCCCGAACCAGCTCCCTTGTGATATTCAGGGGCGCAAGTGTGGCAGCATTCGCCTGCAGGCGGGTTGTCTGCAGATCAGCAGCAGCAGAGACCATGGGCAGTAGAATCCATACATAATGGGCGCTGGTAGTTACAGTAGCATGGCATTCAGGCAGCACACTGCTGAGTATGTACAAAAGCAGCAGTGCTGCACCATAGTTTCCTTGCACTTCACAGACGCCGTAGAAACGGTCCTTGCACAGCGTGGTCACAGCTCAAACACTATATTATTAGGTTTCTGATAAATGTGGCCGACCTCCTCCAGCGCAGCTGCGCCTATCTCCTTGAAGCCCTCGTTCAGGGCGCTGGCTAAGTTCTTCCACATTATAGCCAGCGCAGGCCTCAAGCGAGAGCGCAATCACAAATTCAACACAGCTTAAATGTAAAGGACGCTTGTGGATGCTGCTGCTGCCCTGCCTCCTTGCTGTACGGCAACTGCAGCAACTGATGCTGGGCAGGCAGTTCAAACTTAGTGCGTGGAACATCAAGCACTCATGTCTTAGGTGGTACGCCCCTGCGTGATACGCCCCTGAGCCAGCACAGCCTGCGAAGGGAACGCAATGACAACCTGCTTCTGGGTGACATGACATACAGGCCGGACCTGATGTTGAGTTATGTGACCTCTCACACACAGGTGTTGCCTTTATGCTGATTTATTTATTGCTTGCCACTCATACAGACAAGTATTGGTATCGAACGTTTGATCCCTCTAGCTCTGTGCCACAGCCTGCCTCCTGGTGCTGTCTCTAGCTGCTTCTTGTGCTTGATCGCAGCCACACGGCACCTCTACGATCTACTTCGTTTTAGAGAAAGCATTTCTCAGTCTACTTTGATCATTGTCACCGATCAAGCAGAGCGCAAGCAGCTGCAACACCAAACCAGCAGCAGCAGTAGCAACAGCAGCAGCATACCCAAGCTCCCTCAGCTGCTGCTGCTGTTGCCTGGGTGGTGCCAGCTTTAGCAGCAGCTGGGCGTCATGTCCAAGCCCTCGCGGGGTCTCAAGTTCTGCCCTGTCAGCAACGACCTGCTGTACCCTCGTGAGAACAAAGACCTGCGCAGACTGGAGTACTACTGCAAGAACTGCGATTATGTGCAGGTGAGAGCAGCAGGCGGCTGTTATGCGCTAATGCCTTAGTAGATATGGGGTTGTGTGTCAACAGAAAGCCACGTGCCAGTGCAGAGGCAGAGAATTGCAGCGTAATGGTGGTGCTATAGGGAGAGCACAACCAGCCAGTGCTGCTGCAGGCCGTCAGCTCTTTGCAGAATCCTGCAAGCATGGCAGGCGCGGTGTGACACGCGGTGCGGCCAGGCATGCGCTTAAGCACAGCTAGCATGCTGTCATGCTTGCAGGACAACAAGGTCAACTGCACGCTGCTTCAAGCAACTGCACCGACAATACTCTGCCTGCCTGCTCCAGCTGCTCTGGCTGGCGCTTGCTGCTCCTGCACCTCCGACTGCAGCCATGGCCACCACAGGATCCTATTTCAGCTTCACCTGTTCATTAGCAAGCTGCCTGTTGCTGTTGTTACAAATCATGCTGCCTCTTGCTGCCGCCGCCGCCCCCGCTGCTGCTGCTGCAGGCTGCGGAGCCTGGTGAGACCTGCGTGCATGTGACGGAGCTGAAGCACGATGCCAAGGAGCAGACGGTGGTGCTGCAGGACGTGACTGCAGACCCCACGCTGCCGCGCACGCAGGAGGTGACCTGCCCCAAGTGCCAGCACAACGAGGCAGTGTTCTTCAGCGCCAGCAGCGAGCAGGGCATGACGCTGTACTTCAACTGCGTGATGTGCCAGCACAGGTGGCGCGACTACGTGTAGCGATGCCAGCAGATGCAGGCTGGGTGTGTGTGTTGCACCTGTGGTCTAGTGACCTTTTGACACGGATGTGCCTGGCTGCTTGGCGCTGCGATGCGCTGGTGGTGCCAGGGCTGTCTCACCCAGTGCACTGTCACGGTGGGCTGTTAGCCTGGGGCTGGGGAGGAACGTGGTAGTGGTACTGCTGTAGCACATGCTGCTGTGGAGGCACTCCAGCGATCGCTTGTCACCACAGCCTGACTGAGGTGGGGTGCCTGCAGCCTTTGCAGACGCTTCTGCTGCAGTAGCGCACATGTACATGGCGGCCGCCGCCATCATGGCATGATGCGATCCAGGCACGGCTGCGGTGCCACCGTCCGGGACGCTGCTGCATGCCTACTAGGCACCATATGGCAGGTGATGATATGATATGATATGATGATGATATGGCAGGTGGTTACAGAGGGTCCGGAGGAGGGTATCATATATGATGCATGCTCAGCACCCAGGGTTTGTTGTTGAGGTCTAGGTGCAACCATCACAGATGAGCATCTGGTGATAGTAGCCAAAGAAGGAGTAACAAGCATGCTGCCCATGATGGCACCCGTACAGGGGAAGATCGACCGGTTTAACGACTGGCTGAATTCCAGTGGAAAGGTAATACCACGGGCCTCGTGTGCCCAAACGGCTGAGCCTCTGCGCCGCAAATTTCACGTGGGTGTTACCATCGTCCGAGTACGTCTTTTGCTGCGAGTTGAGCCCAGCACAGGCATGGCACCGAAAGTTATGGGCTTTGAATTGCCCATAACTTCTAAGGGGGTTGGTCCTCAGGGGCCAGAACAGCCACTCACCTGCCGCTTGCGGCTATGTAATGTATAAAAAAGATACTTGAAACTGTTTTGGGCAGATTTTGGCCTTCGATCAGGACGCCAGAAGCAACTGTGCTGGGCTGCTTGCTGGGGCAGCTGTGTTGTGAACTACGCCAAAGCGGTCTGGTCTGCCATGAAAAAATCGAGTTTGGTCGCTTATATGCATAGCACATAGGGACGTTTACGATCGTGCGCACAAATGGCTTTTGCTGCAGTGCCTGCAGTGGTGCTGCACTGGAGCAGAGTCAGTAGAGCCCAGAAAGGCGCAAATTCGCGTAGATCAACACCAGTAGTATGTTTTACAAACTTGCCGTGCAGCGATTGGTGCTCTGGTGCGCCAGAAATCGGCCGATTGATTTTAAGTCTTAACCGGTCGATCTTCCCCTGTACGGGTGCTGTCATGTAAAGGCTCCATGGGCCGATACCGTGCTAGGCTGTGTCAGGTTGGGCTGCGTGTTGCAGCTTTGTTGTCGCATGACAGGTGGTTCAACCAGTTCTGGCAGAGTGACCAGAGGAGGGATGGTATTGAGATGACGCTACGCTGAGGGCAACCCTTTGGGCAGTAGCTGCTAATAATTGTCACATCTCCTGGTGATAGTAGCCAGAGAAGGAGTAACACAAAAATTGGCTCAGCACCACCCACCAGGCTGGTAAGCACAGCCAAACTTTGTCGCAGCACTGGCACTGCGGCACTCCATATCGTGTGCTTCAACCAAAGTTCAACCAACCTGAAAGGGTCACCCGCCTGGCAGGCTGCCGATGCTGGTAGAAGCCCTGCATAACACAAGCCATGATACCGCCGCCCCACTGCACGCTGCCACAATTCGTAATGTTAACCCAGCCTGACTGTACCGTGCACCAGCTGAGTCAGGCAAACACGCTGCTGTCACAGCCGGCGGGACGTTAAACACGTGGCGCAGTGGTGATGACGCACGAACAGTGGCCGAAAGGTTGCAGGCTCGATTCTGAGCCTAAGCAGTATGTCCCTGGACTCAGGGATACAGTCGGCGAAAGCCGAAGGAAGGATGCTGCTAATGTCCTCGCGACTCTCCGCAGGACTCCGTCGATTGCTGGCTATATACACACCGGCCCTGCTAGGTATGCAGTCCACTGTATGGGGTGATTCCCACATGCTGCCTAGTAAGGGGTGTAAGGGTCTGGGTGGTCTACCTTACACCGAAAATAGAGAGAATAATCAGTCTGCTTTCCGCCTCCCCAGTGGGTGAGGCGCGGTTGCCGATGCCGAAAGGTATGGCTTACAAGGATTGATTATTATTATGAGCCTCTGTACACGCTATGGCCTGGTAGCCGGCATTTGACATTTGACATTTGCGACCTCATCATCATCATGTTACCCATTAAGCCATAGCATCAACGCCATCGGCCCCGCGCCCCTCAGGAGCGGAAGAAAGAGGGAGCACTGCTCCATTGTGTTTGCAAATATTACGCACATCCCAAGCTTGGACAAGATACTCAGCAATGCTCCTAGATATCACTCGGCACACCCCCCTACTACCCCAAATATCATCAGAAACAAAACGCAACAACTTGGTGGATGCATCACATTTGCGACCTGTTGACATTTGCACTCAATCCCGCACAGTAGATCCCAACTTCACACAAACCAAATGAACAGATGACAGATCCGTCAACAGATAACAGATCTGCCGAGACACACGCATCACAACAGCTGCATGTCCCTTCAGGCACGTGGTAAGCAGCCACACCGTGGCAGATACTGTTGCTGCAGATGACGTTCGAGGTCATTTAGCAAATGTGTACACCTCCCACACCTCCAGCACCCAGCTGTCCTATTCCCAAAGCCATGCTTGAAATACGCAGCCAGTGTGCTGAGCACAGCAGCAAGCATGTAGGCAACAAGCAAGTAACTCCCAGCCCCAGGAAAAAAATGGTGCATCCGCCTGTGCAGAGCAGCCTCTCATAATCCATGAACGGCCTGATTGCACAACACACAGCATTCGCACCAGGTGGCGTCTGAGCCGATAACAGATACATACATAATGTGTGACACATCATGTGTGACACATGTCATGTTGGCGTCTTCACCCCACACCTGCAAGGGTGCACAGCAGCTGTCGCCCGTCTGCTGCTGCACCTCAAGCCTTGCGACTTTGCAAAACTCATAACACCCACAGCTAAACTATCGCTGATAGTGGGGAACAGATCCGTGATAACACCGCATGCCACACTTCCCCGCTGCTAAGATAACGCAGGGGCCAGAACAAGTGTGCATTCTTCACAGACGGCATCTCTTGTATATATGACCGCAGCATCGTCAGATGTGTGCACGCTTCCCCTCAACCAAACCTAATCACCCCAGACATGTGCAGCACACGGAGTGCTACAACATTACCAGACCGACTGGGTGATACAGCGACAGTGGGTGAGACACATCACCAAACGGAGCCTGCTCATGTACAGATCATGATGACGACATACTTGTAGCACTCAGCGCCACATCCGCAGCTGTCAAAAACACAATGTAGCAATGTAGGGAATGCACCAACTCACTGCGCCATTCGAGCCCCACAGCAGCAGCATGTACAAGCATCTGCGCCGCCCTTGCATGCTACAGCAATGGCCAGGCGCAGCACCCAGTGCACGCTGCATCCGCGGTGCGCTCGACCAGGCTTGCTCAGCAGCAGCGCTATACAAGTGCTGGGTTTCACCACCAGTGCCACGAGCAAGACTGCCACGACAGAACTACAAGCTGCACAGAGGTCTACCCGGCTGGCAGCTGTATATTGAAACTGAGAAACCCAGCTTAATGCGCAGGCCACTGAAACAGGAACAACAATCGCTGCGAGCCTACGCAGAGCACGCTGCCGTGACAGCAGTACTGCGGGGCTGCTACTGATGCTAGCTGGTTGGCAGGCATGTGAGTGCGCTGCAAATAGTAGTGTCACAGCCACTGTGTTGTACTCCGCCTATGCACAGGAGCGGGTCAACAAAGCAGACCAAGCAGCAATGCTGACATACACAACACACTCTGCAGTGTGCTTCTAATAACACATCACACGATGAGGGCGCGGCCTGCAATGCTTTGTGCTCAGCATGCAACTGTCGGTGCACCTTCAAAGCACTCACTGCGAACTTCATGCGCACAAACACTGCCTGGGTGCAAGGTGCAAGCAGCATGGCCACAATCATAACACGAACACCGAACCCGTTCAAGATAACTGCAACAGTCTGCAGCTTTGGCAGCAGTGCGGCCACCGTGCGAACAACACGCATAAAAAATGCAACAGATATCGCAGGCACCGCGCGCAACAGCTCCTGTGCAAAGCTATCAGCAGTTTACGGAGCTGCCGGCGCCGCCTGCAAGTCAGCTGTAGCGCCCACATGCGCATGGCATAAGAAGCATCAATTTCTGATAGCCAGTATTACTGCAAATTCTGATAAACCCCCTGCATGCAACACACATACCAGTAACAAGCGACAGGATGCATCCCATGGACGCACGCACTTCACCTTGCAAGCATAACGCAGGTGACTCTGCTGCATGTCTGTCACTTCATCATCTGAATGGGCATGGGGGCGTGAGCTTGCTCCGCCCCTCAGCAGCTGAAGCAGAGCAGCATCAGACTGCATGCACAGCTCCATACGCCACACTGCACATTTGTTCTGAATGTGTACACTGAGTGCATGCATCAACGAGCATGCAGCATCTGCCTCATATCACCCCATTTGTTCGTATCACTGCAGCAAGCATACGTTCGCGCGGCTGCGTCCGTGCATGATAATCAAGCATAGTAAGAAACAGTACGACGGTAAACCACAGCGCACTCCTTGACACTGCCGTGCCTGCAGCGCGCAAGATGAGTGTTGCATCCAAACATGTACATAAACACTTGACAGCAATGGTTGTGGCTGCCTCAAATTCCACACACAGCACGACACACAGCACAACAGGAGGTGTGTGGGGCACCCCGCAGCACAGCACTGCATCGGTTACCGATCTGCCCAAATCCCTGATGAAGTGAAACGTCACACAAAGCCAACACACAGCAGACACGCCTCGCCTGCTTCTGGCTATGCGAATACTGCCAACCTTCATGCAACACGTTGGGAATCTGCTCGCTACAGCATACGTGTAACCGTTCACAAGGCAACTGTTGCCCAAAGGCTGCGCCGATTGCCGCAAAACCTGTGCACTAGATACCCGTGTCTGTTGCAGACCCTGTGCGTCAACACAATATCTCTGCCGCCAACTGACACTGTGCGTGCGTTCTGCCCCCCCCCAAAAGCTGTGAACCTGTCCTCCATCAATCACCAATCAATAGAACGATGCCTGCCTAGTCATGTATGCAGCACGCTGATGGACTGCTGCGACTGCCGCCCAAGCGCCTGCTCACACGTGCTGAGAGCCGGTAGCACCAGTGACCTCAGCACTCATTGCAGACGGCGTGCTGTCCAAGTTCTGCAGCTGCAGCTGGTACTGCAGCCGCTGCGCTGCGGCTTGCTCCTGCTGCCGGCCCTGCTTCTGCTGCTGCTGTCGGTCGGCCAGCTTCTTTATCGGGTCGAGCACGGGCGCGCCGTGAGGCATGTACGGGAACGCCTGCAGGATGCCGATCGCCAGCTGCGCGGGCGTGCAGTTGCTGCTCAGCCAGTGCGCGCGCATCTGTGTGATCACGCGCCAGCTGCTGTAGTTGCGTGTGAGCGCCGCCGTCAGCTCCTGCCGCCGCTGCTGCACCTCGCGCAGCCGCTGCATGGCTGCTGCGATGCTGCCTGCGCTGGTGCTGCTGGCGGTGCTGGCTGCTGGGCCGCTGCTGTGTGCTGGGCCTGACCTGGTGCTGGCTGCTGCCAGGTCATCCTCGTCGTAGCCGCCAGGCAGCCTGTTCAGCTCGTCAAGCAACGCCCCCTTCTCCTGCTCCAGTTGCTGCAGTGTAAAGGATTGCAGGCACCAGATTGAGAAATTTGGAATATCATGCAGCATAATGCAGTACTCAATGTCTAGATGGGGCCCCTGCCACCATGGCTTAATATGCTTGAACCTCAGTCTTCTGCTTCTCCTTGCTAGTTGATTCTGGTTTCACCTGCACTCAAAGGAAATTTGGGTCAGTTGCTGCAGGAACGCACCGCATGAAGCACCGTACGAATAAAACAGCAGGGAGCAAGGCCTAAGAGGAGCAAGGCACGAGAGCAAGCTGTGGTGTGCAGGGTGTGGATGCTGCGGTAAAGCTCAGTGGCAAGTGCAGCTGTGGCATGGCTCCCATGATGGCTTGCAGGACTGCAAAAGCGTGCCAGGCAAACACTGCCAACTGCGTTCTGTTTGGACAAATGTTGGATAGTTTGCAACGCATGCCAAGCAAATGCATACGGCTGCGTCCAGCGCCAACAAATGGCATCTGCGCTAGCAAGCAGCATGCAGCTGCCCCCGCTCTGCCGCCCTACCTGCAGCCGCGGCTTCACCAGCTGCAGCATGGTGCCAATGGACTGCAGCTGCTCAGGCGTCAGGTTGCCGGCACTCGCGGCCTTGGCCCAGTGGTCAGGCGGCGCAGGCACGTGCTTGCCGAGCAGCATGTTGTAGTCCAGCAACGTGTACGCCATGCTGGGGTGGAAGATGTGCAGCGCGAGCTGCCAGCGCATGCAGACCACCACGGCCTCTGACAGCGCAGGTAGGGCCGACAGCGGGTCGCGCTCGTACATGTGCATCAGCAGCGCCACCTGCTGCACCTGGTTGACCTGCAGGGTGGAGCACAGTGCGAAAGAGTTATTTACAAACACAGCACGCACTGTATGCCGCAGCGCATAGCTGACAATGACAAGCCCGGGTGCCGGAAGGTGCTTGCAGGAATGCTGGCAGTGCCACTGTCAATTGGCGTGCATGATGATAAACATGCACTTGACACTGCACACAACAGGTATGATGCCTGACTGCTGAGGTTTGTGTTACAACTGAAAACAGCCGAATGGTAGGGACCAAATAGCAGTTTCAGCATGGTTCCATATACAGCGTTACTGCACAGGCCTAAGGGTGTTGCGCCAACTGCAGCTCACCAGAAGTCAACTGCCTGGGCAGGCGTGAGCGCCATGATGTGCACATGCAGCTCCTGGTCAATGCTGGTCAATGAGCTGGCCATGGGCTGCTCTGGCAGCTGCTGCAGCAGGTCCTGCGTCTCTGCGTCCAGCCCTTGCTCCGGTGTGACGCCAATGGCTGCAGCCATGGAGTCTGGACTTACACGCTCAAGCACGCACACCAGTGCGTTGCGTTGCTGTAAAAATGCAGCAACAAGAGCACGCAGGGGGTCAGGAACAGCTTGCAACGGCCCATATTGCACAGCTGTGTCTTAGCTCTGACATGAGCAGCAGCAGCAAGGTGAGGCTGCACCCCCCTCCCCGCCCCGCCCTCAGGTGCGCACCTTAAGGAGGTCCTCCAGTACGCCAGCCCGGTTCTTCAGGACAGAGTTTTCACTTGCAAGCACGTTGTGTCGAGCACACAGAGAGTCGACCTGCTTTTGCAGCTTCTTTATGCGAGCTTTCATCATTGCCCAGCTCTGCGGCCCACGGCCCTGAGTCTTCAGCCAGCGGATTTCATAGCATTGAAGCTTACTCCTGCTGCTGAGAGGGTGCGAGCTGGATCACAGCCGAAGGGGCACCCGGGCGTGAGCGTAAATAATGATCGCAAGAAGGACACCCCACCAAACGCACGCGAAAGCAGATATAAACATCAGCGAGCGTGATTCAAAGCGGTTTTTTGCGATTCACATGGGGGATACGTGCAGCCACATGACAACAGAGAGTGAGAAAGTGCTGTTGGGTTACTCGTGATCCTTGCACACCACACGAATAAGGAAGGTGGCGACAAGCAATTACCGGCGCATTCGCGCAATGATGAGCACACAAGCTCCTGCGTCCAGCCGGTGGCTACCAGCAGGCAGGCCCCAGCTGTAATGTACAGCCACAGCAGTGCAACTTGCATTGAAGGCACCAAAAGCAATCACACTCACCACAGGCGAGAGCTGCACAATAGAGCTATGATGCCCAGGGCACTTCGCAACGGGCTGAATCGCAACCCACAGGAATACAACCCTGGACCACATTGCACCAGTGGTCGCTCCCTGCACAGCAGCTGCAGCACAGCTGCAACATCAGCTCACTGGCAGCATAGCAGGCAACACCGCGGCAACACGTGCCCAGCCCCTGCTGCTCGCCAGCAGTTCCAGGACAAAAAGCCGGCACAGCATGACAGCTGCGTAGCACTCCGCCACCAGTCAACACCTTGCCGGCGGCACCCAACTGAACCCCACCTCACAATCATCCAGGTGAGCAGCGCTGCTGCTTATTGCAAGCACTACTATGTACTGCCTCACTGCCAGAGGTGCCTTATCAACGATGCCGATACTGGCAGCACAGCCAAGCCCAAGCACACTGTCTAGTTCTTGTGTGCTGCTGCTTGCGCAGGCACATCACAGTGCAGTGGTGCAAACACACGCATGCGTACAGCGCCGTGTGCATGGCAAGGACCCATTACTGGAGGGATGTGCTGTGAGCATCACTGCTTTGACCATCGCCACCAGTAACAGCAAAAAGCGCTACAAAGAAATGCCGAATGACGCAGCAGCGCCAGCGCTGTCTCAGCACACGCGCTCGCACACAGCCCCGAACACCCGCCAGGGTATCACACAGATCTGCGCCAGGACACGCCTGCGGGGACTGATCGCGGCACTGCCAGACCACCTGAGAAATGTGTATCACAGTTTAAACCATGTGCTCAATGACAAACCTGTCACAGGCCTTGCCTGCTGGCTGCTGTGCCCTGGCCCTGCCAGCTCACCACCTTATAACTGCACGCACACATGCATGATAACAGCAGCAGCTGGCCCACCTGCTGGGCCCAGCTACTGCAGGCATTGTCACATGCACGGCAGTCAATGCCACAAGCAGCACACCGGCAGCCACCACTGGCTGGCATCACACACAACACAATACCTGACAACCCCTGAACTACCCTCAACGCACAATGCAGCAGCAATGCTTCCTGACAAAACCTATTTGAGTCAGTAGGGCCGGCACCGCACTACACCCTACGGCCGGTGCAGCTGCAACTGGCAGCCATCGATCAAAAAGAAACAAAACCGTAACACATGCTGGGGGAGGGCCGCTGCTATTCACAATGCGGCTTTGGGAAACCCACTGACAGTGCGTTGACATGCTAACACACGCGGGTATGATGTACATGGTGCACGGTGCAGCCACCGGAAGCACACATCCAGCTGCCAAGTGCTGGTGCCTAGCACGCACCAGGCTGCGCACTACAGTTCCATGCAGACACCCACACCACAATGAAATGCGTTGACGCTGCCAACCGCGCGCGGCGCCTGCTGGCATTTGTTGCCCCTGTGCCTGCCTCGCAAGCTAGTCCACGCATGCAATAATTGACCCGCTGATGCACTGCACAAACACTGCGGCAGCACACGCAGGATGCCCCCAGGCGCCCTGCTACACTGACGCCAGTTCAGGAGCCACAGATGAGGCCACGCCGCCACACGCCCTGCAACCAGGCAAGCAGCCACGGCACAATGATATACCCGCTGAGCAATAACAAGAATGAAATAAGCTGAGACAATCATACAACCCTGCTAAAACACCAGGCAGCAAGACACCAACATGCACATAAGAGCACGCACACACACGAACACACACCACCCTGATGCTTTACTGCAGCACTCACCACCCAACTCAGCCAGCATGCCTTTCATATACACACATTGGCACTGACACACAAAAAGTGCAGCACAAGACCAGAGAACACCTTCAGCCAGCAGACCCCATGAGCTCAGCAGACTGCCCCCCCCCTCCTCCACCCTTACCCCCTTGCAGCTCAGCAGGCTGCATCATCCCCCAGGCACAGTGCATGCGCCAGCCCTGCTCACCAACCGGCAGCAACCCCAAGTGCTCAGCGCTACCACTCACAGGCTGCCCAGGCTGTTGGCAGGCAGCCCCTCTATGCCCTGGCTCAAGCTGCCGCCGCTGTGCACCAGCCCCCCAGGCGTGGGTGCGTCGATCATGTGCTCGATCGACAGCGGGTCCAGCTGCGGCAGCATCTCAAGGTCGAGTGCAGACGCATCCACGCCGCCACGAGACTGCAGCTGTTGCTCAATGGGGTCCCCTCCGGGTGTCGGCGGTGGCACGCCCACAGGCGGCGGAGGTGGCGTCGTGCCAGTGGATGGCGTAGCACCACCCAGCAGCGATTCAACTGCTGCTGCTGCTAGCAGCGACGGCGCAGGCTGCTGCTGCTGTGGGGGCGACGTCACAGCGGAGCCAGAAGCTGGGCCCCCAGCAGCAGCAGCAGCCATGGTGGGGTCCTGCATGGGTGGTGCCATCATGTGCTGCTGGTGCTGGTGCTGCTGGTGCTGCATCTGCTGTTGCGGCATCATCTGCTGCTGCGGGAACATGTCCTGCTGCGGCTGCTGCGCAAACATATCTTGCTGCGTCTGCTGCTGCTGTTGCATAGGCATGAACTGCTGCTGCTGGTGCTGCTGCTGGTGCTGCTGCTGCATGGCCTGCATGCATGCGTCGCCTGGCTGCATCTGCCCGAGCTGCTGCTGCTGCATGTCCTGCGGAGAGGAGATCATCTGCGCTGCTATGCCCGCAGCTGCGGCTGCAACAGCCGTGGGAGTGCCACTGAGACCACTCACATCAGCACACACCATGCCAGGCGCAAGTGTGCCGCTAGCCGTGGCCATCAGGCCCTGCTGCTGCTGATGCTGCTGCATCATATCCTGCTGCATAGCATCATGCTGCATGGCTACGTGCTGCTGTTGATGCTGCTGCTGCATTGCAGCTTGCTGTTGATGCTGCTGCATCATCTCCTGCTGCATCGCTTGCTGCTGCATGGCCTGTTGCTGATGATGCACTGCGACGGCTTGCTGCTGCTGCTGCTGATGCTGCATGGCAGCATGATGCTGCTGTTGCATCATCTCATGCTGCTGTTGTTGCTGCTGTTGCTGCTGCTGGTGGTGCTGCTGCAGCACGGCTTGCTGCTGCTGCTGGTGTGCTGCCAGGTGTGCCGCCTCCGCATGCTGCTGCTGCATCATCACGTGCATCGACGCAGTGCTCTCCACGCGGGGCATACCGCCAGGACCACACACACCCATGCCACCAGACACAGACTGCTCCACACCCTGCATGCCTGCCTGGCTGCTGGTGGCAGAGCCGGCCATGTGCATCATGCTGCCAGACATGCCGCCATCAGCAGGCATCAGCACACCAGCAGAGCCCACCGAGCCCTGAGGTGCCAGCCCACCAGCGACAGCAGCAGCACCGGAGCTACCAGCCATGACCATGCTGCCATCCCTGGGCATAGCACCGGGTGGCAGTGGTGGACGCCCGACTGCGGCTTGCTGCTGCTGCTGCTGCTGCATCTGCTGCATCTGCTGCTGCTGCATCATTGCTTGCTGGCCCTGCGACATGGCTTGCTGCTGCATCTGCTGCTGTTGCATCTGCTGCTGCTGCATCTGTTGCTGCTGCATCTGCTGCTGCTGGATCTGCTGTTGCTGCATGTTCTGCTGCTGCATGTGCTGCTGTTGCTGGGCCTGTGCCATGTCCTGCATGCCGGACGACTGCACAACAACGGCTGTCGCAGCTGCAGCTGCCGCTGCAGCATCAGCCTGGAGAGCGGCATTGTATGCCACAGCGTGCTGCTGCTGTTGCACACTAGCTGCCACTGCTGCTGCTGCGCTGGCTGCAGCAGCCTCCGCCTGCAGCTGCGCGTGCTGCTGCGCATGCACGCTAGCAGCGTGCTGGGCAGCCGCAGCAGCTGCCGCTGCCTGCTCTAGCTGCGCGTGTGCTGCTTGCTGCTGCATGTTGGCTGCCACAGCAGCAGCGTTCGCTGCTTCTAGCTTTGCCGCCTGCTGCGCTGCCTGGTGTGCTGCCACCTGGGCATCCATGACAGCCTGCTGGTGGCTGTGGATGGAGGTGGAGTGGCCCAGCGCAATTGGCGCCTGCGAAGCTGAGGAGGCAGCTGGCTGCTGCTGCTGCTGCTGCAGGCCTGACAGCGCAGGTTGGGCAGCAGCAGAGCTGATGCTAGGCATGTCTGCTGCCATGCCCATCTGCATGGAGGAAGCAGCGCCCATCATGACCTGCTGCTGCTGCATCTGTGGCATGACCACCTGCATGAAGGCGGCTTGCTGGCTGGTCGTCGGTGCTGCTGCTGCCGTGTGCGACATGACAGGCATCTGCGTCGTCACCACATTCCCAGCCACCAGGTTGGGCGAGGTCTGCAGTAGCATTGTGAAAGGAGGGGCGGCATGTCAGTGAGCGTATGTATACAGTCAGTGGGTGGCACAGGCTAGTGCCCTGGCCCCATACAAATACAACTGACCAATTAAAGCAAGCTCCGATGCCAGTTTCAACGCGAGGCCAGCATGTTGTGATGCGACATCTTGACAGTGCATTGCTGCACCAAGCGGATTGCGGCTGTGTATGTGCATGGACTCCTGCTCGTTATCGTGCTTGGCGCATGCCCTGTGCTTGAAAGACTACTCGCATGCCAGATACCAGCACCAGCATCCCTGCAGTGTCTGCAGCAGGCGACACGCGCAGCACCCACCTGCACCACTCCTGTTGCCACCATGCCAGGCGCCATGCCAGCTGCCACAGGAATGCCCTCGACTGCCACATTCACCAGCTGCTGCTGCTGCTGCTGGACTGCAACTGCCATGCCTGAGTTGGTTGGCACAGCAGCCACCAGCATGCCTGGAGCTGCTGCAGGCACTGCTGCTGCTGCTGGTGCAAGTGCTGGCGGGGCCAGCGTGGGAATGCCTGGCACGGGCAGTGCAGCAGGGGCGCCTGCTGTGCCCAGCCCCACACTCATGCCAGGCATAGCCATTGATGCAGGCATGTCCTGCAGGAACAAACAGCAGGGGGAGCAGATTCTGTGGCTGATGGTTGCAATTCAAACAATTTGAGTTGTACCGTAGCAGCCGTAGACAGCCGAAGTCAAACAATGTGAACTGGGCTACAACATGCAACCCATGCACAGCAGGGATTGCAGAACTACGCAATCTTCTTTGCGTGACACGTAGTACGGCCGATACAGATCCATATTTCGTGCAAGCTATTGCTCTTGGTCTGTGCATAACAGTTGCCTATGTAGAGGCATCACAGCACCCTTGATACTAGACATGCATATGGCCAGGCCTACTGTCCTGCAAGCATCACGCAGCCGCACCTGCATGCCTGGTGCTGCTGCCAGCAGTGGCGGGCTGACCACGCTGCTGCCAGGCACTGACAGCGCAGCCACAGCAGCAGCGGGGTGGGGGCCAGTGGAGGAGGCCACGCGCACAATGTCGACTGCTGCCTCTGCTGCCTCTGCTGCAACAGCAGTGGTGGTGAGCTGCTCCGCATGAACCTGCAGCACGGCACAACAGCTTGAGTCACACAGATGCATGCACAAATTCAACTCAAAGTCATTGTCAAAACAGGAATGACGTGCACCTATGCATTCAAGAAATAAGCCAACAGTGTCTGCCAGTTTGGTCAGCTGTCAACTAAGCACTGACTGCCGGACTCCCTGGCACACATGTACGTGATAATCACAGCCACCCTGCGCTACACCTTTGAGTCACCCGACACGCCCCCTACCTGCAGGTGCACCGCCTTTGCCTGCAGCTGCTGCGCCTGCGCCGCCACCTGCGCGTGCACCACCAGGTGCTTCTGCGCCTCAGCCTCTGCACGCTGCGCTGCAGCGCTGACCTGCATTGCTGCGACTGCCTGGGCCTGCGCCTGCGCCTCCAGCTTCTGCACCTCCATCTGCGCGTGCTTCACCACCTCCTCGGGGGACACCGCAGACTGCACGGCACGACACAGGCAGGCACGAGCGTCAGGACTAGGTTACACGCAGATATGCTATGAAAGCACGCTGTAGAAGCACATGATATCTATTCAGAAGCCAGCTCTTTGCAGAGTCCACAGACACTGTGCAAACGTACATGCAAGGCAGATGTGCCATGTGACAGCTTGCATGCGCGCTGAGGCAGCCATAGCCCAGCCAGCCCTGCGGCCAACTCACCACTGGCTGCTGGATCTGCGCGACTGCAGTCTGCTTCACGTCTTCGATCTTCTTGACCAGCTCCTCGTGCGTCTGCGCAATCATCTGCAGCAGTTGGACGCAGCAGAGTGCAGAGCAGAATACAAACGATGAGCAACAAGACCGCATGCTATAGCTTGCAAGACTGGCCTGCTCTGCAGTCAGCACCTGCTCGCGCTGTGTACCTGCAGAAGCTGTTGCAGGAACTCACTTACAAAAGGCTGCTGGTTTTTGATTGCACAAGACTACAGCGACAAACAGCAGCTGATCAAAGCAATGTACGCACCATCACCAAACACCGCACCACACCACACCACCAACTCACATGTGCAGTGGCCTGCAAACTTGCCACCTGGCTGGTTGCCTCCTGCGCCTTCTGCGCATGCACCTCAGCTGCGGCATGCAGCGACTGCGCCTGCTGCTGCACTGCCTGCGCTGCCTGTGCCACGTGCACGGCGGCCTGCGATGTAGCTGCGGCAGGGCCGGCCACCTGCAAAGCACATGGCCAAGACGTTGAACCCCTGTGCGCACAACTCCTTAGAGAGTGTGGAGCAGCATGTCAGGTCAGCATTGCACTACACTGGCGGCTTCATAAAAGTACAACACATGCATTGCCATGATACACATCACTCAGCTGGTGCATGGCTTCCACACAAGCACAGGACACCACCAACCAACAGCAGCTGCGTCACTCACGACTGCAGGGAGGCCACCACCAGCACCACCAGATGACAGTGCCTGTGATGCTGCCAGCGGCTGGCTGCTGGCCACGATAGCAGTGGGCAGGCCCATGCTCATGGCAGGCATGCCAGGCACAGCAGCAGGCACCACACCGGGCACTGGCACAGCCACGGCTGCGGCAGCTGCAGCAGCCGCGGCAGCAGCTTGCTGCTGCTGTGCTGCGGCAGCTGCTGCTACTGCTGCTGCGTCATCCATGCCCGACTTGGTGAGGGCGGGTGACGGCCCCATGCCAGGTGACGTGCCTAGCGAGGAGGCTGCTGCTGCTGCCATCATGGCTGCATCAGGCACCCCATGGCTGCGAGTAGGCACGGCGATAGGCGCAGAAGGTGGCGCAGGTGCCACCAGTGTGCCCAGGCCACTGCCGTCTAACGAGCCCTCCCTGCCTGTCATGCCCTGCAGAGATGTAACGCTGCCAAAAAGTGCACCGCTGCCAGCACCAGCAGCCATGCCTGAGTGCAGCTGCATGGTGTGCTGCATAGCAGGCTGCGGCGCAGCTCCCACACTGACGCCTGCACCCATGGATGCTGCTGCTGCTGCTGCTGCGCGGCTGCCTGCCGGGTCGTTGACAGCAGAGCTGAAGCTGTCCATGGAGCGCATCACGCCCGGGCCTTGCTGCTGCAGCTGCTGGCCGCTGACTGTTGCTGCCGGGGGGCCACCAACTGAGCCTGCAGGCTGCGTTACCTGACTGCTGGTCATTGCTGCGCCATTCAGCGGCTGCACAACTTGGACGCCTTGCATAGCGGAAGCACTGCCCAGGTTTGCATCCACCATCATGCCCATGCCAGGCGCTGCCGCTGCTGCTGCGATCACTGCTGCTGCTGCGCCTGGCATCTCCGCTGCTGCCTGCGGCATGGGTGTGTCTACTAGGCTTGATGCCAGCAGCATGTCACGATGCATGGCAGGCAGCGGCCGGCCCTCACGCACCTGCACACACAAACACGGCAAACACGATTTAGAAATGCGGCAACCACACCGTGGCAATTCCATGACTAGTACAATGGCCATGCCTGCTGTTGCGGAGAGGAGTCCTACACGCTGGCCTGGATCCCAGGTGATGGCGGCCCATACAGCCAGAGATCAGGTGTGCCCGCTGCACCAAAGCAGCACAAAGACACATGAGTGTTGCTGCAAGGCTGACAACTCACCGCTGCTTCCATCTCCGCGAGCTGCTGCCGCAGCAGGGCGTTCTCCTGCCGCACCACATCCGTCTGCTGCGCCGTGTTCTCCAGCTGCGAGACACGCTGCTTCAGGAGCTGCACGCGCACAGAAACAGAAGGCGTATATACGCACGAGCACAGCAACAGAAGGCGTATACGCACGCATGCAGCAGGTAAAGGTGAGCACGACGTGCAGCCACATAACCCATAACTCGAACACAGCAGCTGCTCCTGATGCTTACATGCCAATCAAGCACTTGTGCTTCAGATGGCACACTCATCTCCTGCTTCACGATGCTTCTCACGCCACATGTGACACCGCTGCTGCCGCACACTTGCCTGCCAGCTGCTGCCGCCAGCTGCGTCCCCCTCCCCATACCTTCATCTGGCGCTCGCGCTCCTCGCAGAACTTGCGCACGTCCCCAGCTGCGATGCCGCGCACGATCTTGGCCAGCGTGAGCCTGCTGCCGTCGCCGCGCTTGCCCACGCCGCCCAGCAGCGGGCCCAGCAGCCGGCACTCCTGGTTGAGCTTCTTCTCGTCGTCCTTGGTGGCCAGCCGCCCACTGAAGCGGCCCTGCAGGTGCGGCTTGCGCGCACTGCAGCCAGGCGCAAGGGAGCAGCACGCCGCGTGAGACACAGGTGAGAAGGCTTCAAAGCAGCAAATGACAAACTATCAAAGCAGCAGGAGGCTGCTGTTCACCTTTTCACTAAAGATGCACAAGTGCTGCCTTGCCAGCGTTGCAAGAGCATCCGTTTTCAGAAGCAAGCTCACCCTTTGCGGCTGCCAGCAGCTCCGGAGCCCCGCTGGGTGCTGTGCTGCTGCTGCTCCTGCTGGAGATCCGAGTTGTTTGCGTCACCTCCTATTGAGCTAGACTGAGACTGAGAGCGCTCCAGCCAGCCTCCCTGCCGCTGCTGCTCCTGCAGCAACTGCGTTGTGGCGCACATCAGTGGTCCGTTGGCGCCTGCAGCTGCTGCTGCAGCAGCAACTGCTGCATGCGCATCTGCTAAGCTCATGGCCTGCGGCATGAGCACATCTTGCCCCATCAGCCCACTAGCGGCAGCAGCAGCAGCGTCAACAGCCAGCATGTCTGCTGGCAGCACCATGGCCGCAGGCTGACCTGGCAGGGCCTGCATGTGTGGCAGCCCAGGGTGTGCCGCTAGCAGCTCCGCTGAACCGGGCACTGAAGCTGCCACCATCTGTAACACCCCTAGATCTTGCTGCTGTTGCTGTTGATGTGCAGCCTGCAGTGCCGCAGGGTGCACTGCTGCTGCAGCAGCTGCAGAGTCGGGCAGCTGGCCGAGCATCTGCTGCTGAGCGTGAAAGGCACCTGCTTGCTGCTGCTGCTGCTGCTGCTGCATCTGCATGTGTTGCTGCTGTTGCATCTGCATGTGCTGCTGCTGCAGCTCTGCCTGCTGCTGCGCTGCCTGCACATCGTCGCTAGGCAGCCACGTGCCATTCATCAGGGAGGCCTGGTCGGCACTGGCTGACAACCGGGGGTCCTGATGCTGCTCAATCTTGATGCTACTACCAACGGGCATGACACAGCCAATGCTTGGCTAGCTGACATGCGAGACAGGCGCTTTAAAGGGGCTGCATGCGCTCCAGGGGAGTTCTGAGCGCCCACAGGCGCCAGCTGCCTGCTGCTGCCTGCTGGCGGGCTTCTTTAGCCCTGGCCCGGCAGCAGCTGACGATCTGCAAGCAGGACATGGTACCAAGCTCAGGATCGTTCATGTGCAGGCTGCATGTGGGCAGACTAGCCGCAGCAAAGTGGTCCCACACACGAGCAGCAAAACTGCTACAAAGTGCGTTGCACAGCCACAGTGCTCTGTAGCTGCAAGCAACAGCTGCAAGAACGGGTAACAAACAAGCACGCTGCACCACGCACCGTCTTCTGGCGTTCCACGCACAGCAGCAATCAGGAGTGTGTGCTTCTCCAAGTGGCCTGCCAGACCCTCAAAGCAGAGCTAGCCAGTAATCAAACATTCTTGAAGGCGACGACCTGAACGCTGAGCTGCCTCGACTGCCGCACCAAAGGGCAAACGGGCAAGTATACTCGCCCCAATTGGCGAGCAGGCCGATCAGAGCTGGAACTTGCAGTCAAACGAAGGATGCACAGCGAAAAGGTGCAGCACCCATCAAAGGCAAGCCATGCCAGGTGTGCAAGCAATTTTATGCCGCTGTGGCTGCACGCTCAGAATCAGCGGAACTCGGTGGGTTGTCAAGTGAAATGCGTCACTCACAGCTCAGGTGTTGAAGGGCGTGTGCTGGGGCTTTGAAGCTGTTCCGCAGCATAACATCTGCAGCTCATACACACATATAGGGATATAGGAGACTGTGCAGTTTAGAAAAGACGCAATCACTTTGATCGTGTCTGCTTGAGGCTTAAGAAACGCGGTGCTGATTGGCTTGTCCGCTCATTCCAGCCTCTCTGCACAGCCAGTGCAGCATCTTCTACCCTGGCCACCTGTGTAGCCTTGAACTGCTCTTGAATAGCGACAGAGGCGCCCGCAGGTGCTGGCTGGTTGCCGCGGCCGTGTGCTGTGTGTCTGAGGAATCGGTGCCCCCTCTTTTCTTGTCTTAAGCTGCTGCGTGCATGTCTTCCCTGCAAGTTTCCGTACTGCCATGCTGAAAACTAGTATGCTTGGTTGCAGGCTGCTGGGGTGTGCCCCTGGGCTCTGCTGTCCCCACAGCCACTTTGGCAGCCATGGCAGCTGTGGCAGCAGCTCCCAACGCAGCTCTCGTGGCTCAGGAGGATGCAGTAGACCGCGCCAAGCACCCCAGCGGCATCGTGCCGCAGCTGCAGAACGTGGTGGCCACAGTGGACCTGGGCTGCAGGCTTGACCTCAAGGAAATTGCCCTGCACGCACGCAATGCAGAGTACAACCCAAAGGTGCTTTACATGCTTATGTGTTTTGGTGTGCCTTGATGCATGTGCCTTCCCTGGCTCGATGTAGCTTTAAAAGCAGTAGCACTGGTAGGGCTGCGCTGCGGAGCAGCAGCTTTCTTGCCTGCAAGGCTTGCACACCAGCAGGCAAGCAAGTCCTGCATTGCAGGCAAGCAGCTGTGTTCAGCTTGCAGGAGGATAAGCATGAAGCAACTGGGTGCCACTGCTTGTATCTAAGCTGCTGCTGTCACAGCAAGCTTATGTGCGTATGCCTGGCGCCCCACGCATTGCCTTTGTGCTTCCACCACGCAATTTGCTGCACAGCGCTTTGCTGCCGTCATCATGCGCATCCGCGAGCCCAAGACCACCGCGCTCATCTTTGCATCCGGCAAGATGGTGTGCACCGGTGCCAAGTCTGAGGCAGAGTCGCGCCTGGCAGCCAAGAAGGTGTGTTCCAGCACGGCTGGTGTGCACACTCTGCTGCTTACTGCTTGGCTCAACACATGCTGTTTTCCGTGTTCTTCCTACGCGCTGTGTACTCTGTGATTACGTCTTCAGGATGGAAACCCTTGTCTTGCTGAAGCTGGTATTTTCATGTTCAGCAGTGTTGCCATGTAAGAGCTGGCAGATGGCAGATTGCATCTGGCCTTGCATCACCGTTTAGGTGCTGACCAAAGGCTGTTACTGCCCTGCATTGTGCTGCGTACGTTCCTGCAGTACTGCCGCATCGTGCAGCGCACTGGCTTTGACGACGTGAAGATGAAGGTGAGACTCATGACAGCCGATGGCATCTTGCTTGGGCGCTGCCCCTGCTGTGTGGGTGTTGTCGACAGGCAGCAGCGCATATTCGTGCCACATGTACGCCGATGCTGCGCTGACCTGGCAGTGCAGCAGTTTGACCTGGCACATCTGCACCCATCTCTGCTGTGGCCATGCAGGAGTTCAAGATCCAGAACATCGTGGGCTCCTGTGACGTCAAGTTCCCCATTCGCCTGGAGGGCCTGGCGTACTCTCACGGCTACTTCGCAACGGTGAGCAGCAGGCGCTGCGGTGACATGTTTGCAGGATGGCGTCTGTTGGGTGGCACTGACTTTGCGCTGACTGTGGGTACTTGCCACACTGTTCCCGCAGTTTCTTGTCGTCTCTGGTGGTCCTGCAAAGTGTGATACGCAGCGCAAGGGTGCTACATTTCAAATCTTCGCTAACTCAGCAATTATGTGGTTGTTGCGCCTGCTGCTGTCCGTCGGCCCTCCTCCTTCACACACCCGCAGTACGAGCCGGAGCTGTTCCCCGGCCTCATCTACCGCATGAAGGAGCCCAAGATCGTGCTGCTCATCTTCGTGTCCGGCAAGGTGGTGCTGACAGGTGCGCAGCAATGACACCATGCAGGCGGTGTGGCAGGGGCATGTGGGGTGGGTTGTGGGTGCGTGGCTTTGTGCTGTGATCATTGGCATGGGGACGTGCTGTGTTATTACTTTCATCTGAAGTTTTCACACCACTGCTGCGGCTGTCAATGCCACCTGCCCCTTACTTCCACTGCCAGGTGCCAAGAAGCGCGAGGAGATCTACACCGCGTTTGAGAACATCTACCCCACGCTGCAGGAGTTCCGCAAGCGCGAGGCAGCAGAGGCGGCGGGCCTGCAGGCACTCGCGGCACCACCAGCACAGGCCGGCACTCCCAGCGGCGACAAGGCCGCAGCAGCAGCCGGCAGCGGCGGCGCAGGCACGTCTGCCGCAGCAGCAGCAGGAGTCAGCGGCGGCGCGGCAATGATGCCGCCACCCGCGCGCCGCCTCAACTCCTCCATGCCACCACTGGCTGCCACGCCTGCGCCAGACCACGGGCACCACGGCGCACCTGCAGCCACACCGGCAGCCACGCCAGGCAATGCGCCGCCAGCAACGCCTGCGCACGTGCCGCCTGCGACGCCAGCCTACGTGCCACCAGCCACGCCCGCATACGTGCCCCCTGCCACCCCTGGCTACCAGATCCCCAGCATGCCCGCGCCCACGCAGTATCGCGCACCCGCGCCCATGGCGCCGCCGCTGCCGCGCATGCCCAACAAGCAGTAAGAGCTCGCTGCCGGGGCGGCCTGCTGGCGGCCTGCTGCAGGACCTGGGGCAGCGCTGCAGCCTGGGCCAGTGCGGGCTTCAGCTGCCTGCTGGAGGATGGGAGACGCTGAGGTTCTGTTTGGGATGCGTGTATGCTGGCTTGTGTCAGAGTTGTGTCTCCTGGAATGCTTTTTTTGAGCTACAGGTATAGTGAGCTACAGGTACAGTTTACGGGGGTTAACTGGTGCTCCAGCTGCTAGGCGGCGGGGATGGTTGCTTTGCGAATGACTGTGTGTCAGCTGTGGGTCTGCCTAGTGATTGTCGCCCTGCAGTACCTGTGACAGTGGGTCCTGCGGGCTGCAAAGGGGTCGTTGGCTGGATGTAGGACGTGTGGGCTGCTGGCTTGTTGCTGCAGCCACCTGCCCACTGGGTATGCTTCAGCTCAGTCATGGGCTGTACATCATAGGGTTGCAGTCAGTGTGTTAGGCAGTCGCAGAGTGCCGGAAGTAGTGTTTCTTTGTTGGGTTGGCTCCTACAGGGTTGTCACAGTAGTGTGGCCCCTGTCTTCTGTTCTGTGAAGTGTTGTCGGTGGAGTGCACAGCAATTTCAAACGCTCAAAAATACCAAAAACATTTGATTGTGATTGCCTACCAGGCCTTTTTCTTTTACGAGTGGCACAGCTTCTGTGATGATCGCGCAGTGCGCCTTCAGGGTTGCGCAGCAATGGTGGCAGATGCTGCGCAGGCTGCTGCTGAGCGAGTTCCGTTATGTTTGCACCTGTATCCTGTGATATGTAGTCTGTTGGAGGATGTTTCTTTGTTCCAGGGATGTTTGCCAAGCCTGCAATTAGCAGCTTCCTTGTAGCAACGCCCAGTGCTATGTGATGTGGTGTGTGTTCTCTGCTGTTTACGTTCTGATTGCACTGCCTTGTTATGAGCAGTACTGTCAAATGCCCAAGGTTCTCACAAAAAACTAGTAACAAAGCAACACCAATGTTATTCTGCTTCTCAGTCTTGCTGTTTGCAGCAAGTTGATTGAGTCGTCATCTTACCTGATGTGCCGGGACCTCAGGTGCGATCGCTGTCCTGCGTTCACCAGTATTGCGTTCTAAAGACTGCAAACGGAAATTGAATTCGAAAGCGCACGACTTCCGCACGAATGCGGGACGTGCTAAACCACGATCTCCAGAAGTGTCAGCAGCAGCAGTGGTGCTCGTGAACGCGTAGCGCTAGCCGTGTGCCGCTCATTGACGTGCAAGTTATCTTTGTTTGTCGGGGTTACTCCTTACTATCACATCCACGACTGCTGTTGCTGCCTCCAGCAGTAGTGTCATCTGGATTGTCGCAGCTGAATTTGGTCGTAGAGCAGCACAATGCAGGCTTCAATTTCAGCTGGATGCTCACAAAGGGCTGGTATTGCACAGCGTGTTTCCAGGCGGAGATGTGTGGTAGCCAGGGCAGAGGCTACAGTCATTCCAAAGGGCTTCAACAAGGTTGGGCTACTGTAGCAGCAGCACCGCACATTGCTGCTGAAACCGCTGCACAGCATCAGAAACAGACACATGGGCTGCTCGGAATCGTCTCTGGTGTCAGTGGCAAGCAAGGATAGCATCAGCAGCACTGCCGCTGCTGCTGCCGCCGCTGCCACAGCTGTCACAGTCTGCTGCTGGCAGGATTCATAGCATCAACCGTGATGCGGACAGGACGACTGGCAAGTGTGTGAATAGTGGCTGAACTCCAAAGCTGTTTTGGCTTGCCGCAGGTAGAGCCAAAGGGTGACCGCGTGCTAGTGAAGATAGCAGAGCAGGAGCAGAAAACACGCGGTGGCATCCTGCTGCCAATTTCAGCGCAGTCGCGGCCCACATCAGGTGTGCATGTGACACATGGCCAGCAAGAACGGCAGCATTAGCAAGTCATACAGCAATCTGTGGTGTGGTCAGTTGCTCAGCTCAGTGTGCTGGCTGCCTTGCCCTGGCAGGTGCTGCAGGCATCTTGCTATTGCAACATCGCCCCACATGCAGTGGATTCATGCAGTGCATGCACATCCCATGATGTCCTTGCAGGCCATAGCTGCTTGCCTGCAGCCAGCAGCCAGTCCAGCACTTACTGGGAGCTGTCACAGCTGCTGTGTGCCTTGCTTCTTTGCATCCGTTCCTGTATGCGGGCATGCATGCAAAAGCTAGGTTTGCTTTCATTGGAACCACAGATTGCCAAATCGCCACGGTGGCGACTGATGCAATGCACCACATACATGCTGAGCGTGCCAGCTGCGTGTTGGCTTGGTGCTGCGGTGCTGCAGGCGACGTGCTGAGGCTGGGCGACGGCAAGCTGGCTGATGGCAGCGTGAAGCCATTCTACCTCAAGGAGGGACAGACGGTGAGCACGCAGCAGAGCGGCCAGTGGGAGACACAGAAGCAAGCAGGCAGCAGCCTCACGCAGCTACTGGCAGCATGACACACAGCAACCTGCAGCTACTGGTAGAAGGGGCAGACGACGACCCAGCTGCCGCTCCTGCAGCAGCAGGGAGCACAGAGAAGCAGTAGTTGCATGCAGCTGCTTGCACGCCCTGTGTGTCTGCCCATGGTGCAGGTGGGGTCATGCTGCCCCTAGAACCTGATGACGTTGTGGTGTCCCTCTGTATACACAGTGTGAAGGATTGCATGATGCTCAAATTGCAAAGATGATGCAGCGAAATGTGACAGCAGACGTAACAGATTGTGTGTGTGGTGCTGCGCAGGTGCTGTACTCCAAGTTTGGCTTCATGTACACCGAGCTCAAGATGGGTGACGAGGAGTTCATCCTGATCAGGGAGGATGACGTCATCGGTGAGCGGGGCTTAGAAGTTGTGCTTCAGGTTGAGATGCAAGCCTTGCGCACGGCACACGAGGGAGGGTTGCACATGATGAGTGCCTCCAGAGTCAGAATTCTTGACCAGCTGGGAGTCCTGACCACTTATGTCGTGGTCACTTGCAAGCTGCACATCCTTGGTGTGGCGAAGATGCGCCACTGCAATGTCTTGTTGTGCGTCCCGCCACCTGGTCTTGTCTGCAGGCACGCTGCCGCGCAGCAATGCACTTGCTGACGACATCCCTGAGATGCAGCCGCTGGCTGACCGCGTGCTGGTGGAGGTCACGGAGAGCAGCGACGTCACCATCGGCGGTGTGGTGCTGCCAGACAGCGCCAAGGAGCGGCCCCTCAGGTGAGGCGCAAGGGGGCAGCGGCTGCTAGCAGCAGCAGCAGCAGCCTTCAGCTACAACCAACTGACATGCAAGGCACCCCTGTTGGCTGGCTGGACCAACATACAATTCCGTGCAGAGGCGTGTACTTGATTGGATTGCCAGCAAAGTAATGATTCGCTTTCAGCATCTTGAGCCACTGCGTGGCCAGGCATCTATCGATTGCGGAGTCCTGCTGGCATTTGTGGTAGCCCCCTGACAGCAGCCCAGTCGATGACGCAACCTCGCCTGCCCGCCTGCCATGCTTCCTGCCTGTCCTGGTGCCTCTCCTGCCTGCTCTCAGCGGCACTGTGGTGCGCACCGGGCCTGGCAAGTACGACAAGGAGGCAGAGGGGGGCCGCAAGGAGCTGGTGGTCAAGCCGGGAGACAAGGTGCGGACGTGAACCACAGAGTGCATGCATGATGCATGAGTCAGGGGGGGCGGCAGGCCCTGCCCCAGGGGCTGCTGAGTGATGTGCTGGCCGCCAGCATCGGATGTAGCAGCTACCTCAGCGGCACACATGCATGCTTTCAAAGGAGTCCTGAAGAATTCCCTGATATGGGTTGCAAGTGATGATGTGTTTGCACTGCTGCTGCTGCTGCTTAGGTGCTGTACTTCAAGTATGCTGGTGACAACATGGAGACGCCTGATGGCCGCAAGTATATCGTGCTGCGCGAGGATGACATCCTCACACGCCTCGCGGCATGATCATCATCGGCCCTGGAGGCAGGCTTGGCGGCTGATGATGGGTTGCGGGTATCATAGGAACATATATACAGTTGTTTGCTTTGATTGCCTATGCTGGGTACCCGCTGCTGTGCGCGTGCATATGCACTGAAGCGTAATAATTGCAAACACAATGGAGCAGTGCTCCCTCTTTCTTCCGCTCCTGAGGGGCGCGGGGCCGATGGCGTTGATGCTATGGCTTAATGGGTAACATGATGATGATGATGCACTGAAGCGTGGCACAGGCGAAAGCTGTACAGGTTTGCGGGTGAAGCAGGGTAACATGCATCACACCATTGTGATCTTCACCAGAGGCTCCGAAGTATCTGCTACGACCTTCTGTTCACCACCGCAATCCAGGTTGGGGCTACTTCTGGCTTGTCCAGCAGGCAGAATGCAAGAATGCACACCGATGCTGTGTGTTTACCTGCAACTCTCGACTGACCTGTGTGCTGCCGCTCCCGCTGTCAGCCGTGTGAAAACATTGCTGTGGCAGCAGCTGCAGCATAGCTCCTGGTCACCAGCGCAGCAAAGTTGGTATGATTGATAGGCAGCAGCTGCAACAAACACACCGTCTGCACAGCCGTATATACCACCATAGCAGTTGAAGTGCCGGCGAGCTCACACTACGAGCAGCCGCTGCGTGCACGTAAGTTGGACAGCATCAAGCTGAGCCTCAGCCGCTGAGCACTGCAGTGCTGTTCCTCACTGAGCAGCCTGCTCAGCAGTGCTGAGATGCCAAGTGCGAGTCGACATTAGGGGGTGGCAGAATGTTCAGCAGCGACTTGAATCTTCCCCGTCCCAGCGTGTCGTTCATAACGCAGCAGGCAGCAGTGGCTGCTGGGTGTGCTGCTTCAACTTGTGTTCTTGTGTTCTTTCACCCTGGACAAGATGCTGCCTGCTCGTCATCCTGAATCAGCAGTTGCAACATTGGTACTTTGTGTCAATAAATAAAAGAACACTTGATTGTCGCCTGACAGCACAGGTGGCTCAAGAGCAGATGTCCAGGTGCACAGCAAGCAGCACCATCAGGTGGCGTACAACAGAACATTCCTGGTAATTCTCAAGCAGCAGGGAGCAAGCTCACATTGACAGGCTGCAACGCACATCAAACATACCATGCACTGGCTATGCGTTGCAACGAAAGCCTACCAGCATCCACGCTGGCTGAGACATATACCTGCCTGTTATACAGCGACCACAAGTTTGCTCGGGACAGCTTCACGCCAGGCTAGCCGGATGATCTGTTAATTCAAGTATTCAATTAAGTTTTAAGGTTGTGCTGAGAGCCGCGTGTCGCCGAGGTAGCATCGCAAGCACTGTCTGTCTCTAGTCGAGCTCGGGGTAGCCATGGCGTACTCAACTCGGTTCAGCGCAGCTAAAACCGGCGTACAAGCTTCAAAGTGCTGCAAAGGTTAGCAGACCGCTATTGACCGTGACCACGCTCGCCCGGCACCAAGTGGCCGTGGTGACACCGTTGCCACGCTGCTTGCTAAGCGATCTGCTTGTGTGCTGCAGCCTTCACAGCCTCACCGTCTCCACGGGGGAGGTCTCGCACATGCAATGTGCGCGCACAGGCGACAGCAGATGGAGCAGACATTGCACGCAGGACAATGCTGAGCAGTGCTGTGGCCCTGGGAGCTGCCACCATGCTGCCCTACGCAGCACCGTTTGCCGCTAAGGCAAACAAGGTGCTGTCCAGCGACTGGGAGCAGGTGAGGAACTGGGGCTGCTGTTCTGAATGTGCATGCATGCTGCTACTTTATGCACGCTGCAGGGCAAGCAGCAGTACGCTCTCACTGTTGGCAAAGGTTGGTTGCTCGTGCTTCACATGCGTGTATATGAACACTTGAAAGTAACAGACTTTGCAAGAGGGCAGATTGCACCACGGCAGCTAATTGAGTGCTATCCAATGGTGCGCGGCATCACTGTTGGACTGTGTCGTCTGTGCTGCGGCTTTACTGAGCTTGCCAATGGATGGCCACTGCTACCAGCAGCAATCAGTGCTAGAGCACTGCTTGGAAGCAAGAACAGCAGGATGCTTGCGCAGCATGATTCCGCGCCCTCGGCTTGACTTGCCTGGAGACTGCCGCAGCACTGCTTGCCATTGTGGCTTTCTCTTTGCAACATGCTGCTTGCTCACCTTGCTGCCCCCCCGCTGCTGCTGCCACAGGTTGACCTGCCAGTGGACAAGGGTGTGGTGCTTCTGGACATTGGCTTCACAGGAACAGACCCCAACCACGGTGAGCAGCTGCAGACAGGCAGACATGCTGGCAGGCAGCGCAGCAAGGCTGTCAGGAAGCGGCTTACTAATGCAAGCATACTGTGCAGTAGCGGCCCGTTTTTACTACGTGGCTCATATGAATGTATCGCCCCTTCAGGTTATTGTAATACAAACGCTGTCGACTGGTCGCGCTTTGTACCTGCTGACATTCTTACTGCATATGCAATTGGGCCTGAGGTTGCGACTCTGCATGCAAGTGACCCCGCACCCCGCTGTCATGCCGGGTGACCGCAGGCTTCCTGCTGGGCACGCGCCAGACGCTGCTGGAGACGTTTGACGGCGGCAACACCTGGCAGCAGCGCGAGATTGAGGCGGCTCGCGATGAGGGCTTCAACTACAGGTGACCCTGGTGGTGCTAGGGCAGGGCCATTGACTGTGAATGCGGAACATGTTGCCTTGCTAGTTGAGCTAATGCAGGATGAGGGCGTCTCCGTACAGAGGGAGGTAGGCTGGTGCTGATTGAAATTCTGGCAATTTATTATAGTTGTGTCATGGTCAGGCTGCCCCACGCACACCTGCACTGCTGGCCACTCACCGCACTGTCTGCTGCCGCATGGCATGCCGCGCAGGTTCCAGTCCATCAGCTTTGCTGGTGACGAGGGCTGGATCGTGGGCAAGCCTGCCATCCTGCTGCACACCGGCGACGGCGGCAAGAGCTGGGAGCGCATCCCACTCAGCGCCAAGCTGCCAGGTGAGGCGCCTGCTGGCAGCAGCAGCAGCAGCAGCAGCTGGACCTGGACAGCTCAGTGGGGTCTGTGCTCTGCCTGCTCTGCTGTGCCATGGTCTAATGAGCAGCTCTGTATGAGTCTTCTCTCAAAGTGTGAGATCAATTTGCAAGTGGCCGACTGACTGACTGATCCCTGGCGCGTGTTGTGCTGCTGCAGGTGCCCCACTGGTGATCACTGCACTGGCTGGCGAGCCTGGTCAGGCTGAGCTGACCACGGACCAGGGCGCCATCTACGTGACCAACAACAAGGCCTACACCTGGAGCGCAGCAGTGCAGGAGACGGTCGACGCAACACTCAACAGGACAGTGTCCAGCGGTGAGCAGCGCAGGGGGGTGTATGTATTTTTTCCAATAGGCTGCGTGTCCAGCGCAGGCATAGGCACATCACTGTCATGCATGTGTCCAGCGCAGGCATAGGCACACCGCTGTCATGCATGTGTCCAGTGCAGGCATAGGCACACCGCTGTCATGCATGTTCTTGCCTCATCTTTTGTATGCAATGCGGAATGCCGGTCATAAGCATGCAGCGGTCCAAAGCACCGTAACACCTGCAGCACCCTGCTACTTCAATTTGCGATTCAACGGCCGCCTAAACCCTACAACAGCTGTACTACTAGTGCAACACCAGTCGCCTAAACCCTACAACAGCTGTACTACTAGTGCAACACCAGCCGCCTAAACCCTACAACAGCTGTACTACTAGTGCAACACCAGCCGCCTAAACCCTTCTGGCCTGTCGCTATCTGGCTGCAGGCATCAGCGGCGCCTCCTACTACGAGGGCAGCTTCAGCAACATTGCGCGCAGCCCCAACGGCGACTACGTGGCTGTGTCCAGCCGCGGCAACTTCTTCATGACCTGGACAGCAGGCCAGGAGTACTGGCTGCCACACAACAGGTGAGCGCGCGGGGCAGGGGGGGGCAGCACTCGGTGGCCAGGCCAGGCAGCTGGCGCAAGACAACAGCAGCACCAACAGCAACAGTGCAAGGCAGGTGGCAGCATTTTTGATTTACATGGATGTTGATCAGGCACCTGCTGTGCTGCGCTGCATGATTACATGCGGTAATGAACTTGTCCATCCTGTTCTTCACATCATTCAGCCCTGCCAGCACAGCTGGACAGCATGTGCTCAGCCACCTGCTGCTGTGCTGCTGCCGCTGCTGTCACTGCAGGCCTGCTGCGCGCCGGCTGCAGAACATGGGCTGGACGCCCAACAACCAGATATGGCTGAGCACGCGTGGCGGCGAGGTGCTGATCAACAACAAGTCGGGCATCGAGGAGGAGGACTACAAGAGCGCACAGCTCAACAGCCGAGGCTTCGGCATCCTGGACGTAGGGTGAGCGGCCACGGCGCTGCTGCTGCGGCGGCGGCGGCGGCTTGGCTTGCAGACACGCAGCATGGTTTGGCTGGGACTCTCTTCGTTCCTGTCATTTGCAAGCTGTAGTATGATCGCACAGGTGCTGTTGTGCTGGTGCATCTGTTTGAGCTTGGCTTCTTCGTGCGTGTGTCACATCAGTGTGCTGGCAGCTGCAAGCTCACCAACATGCTTTGAACTCACTTTGCATAAATATTCTCTGCTGGTGCAGCTACCTCAACGCGGACGTCGCGTACGCGTGCGGCGGCAGCGGCAGCCTGTTCAAGTCGGTGGACGGCGGCAAGTCCTGGAAGCGCGACAAGGCCACCGACAACGTGGCAGGCAACCTGTACGCCATCAAGTTCTTCAAGGGCAACGGCTTCATCCTGGGCAACGACGGCATCCTGCTGCGTTACATCGGCGGCACAGCGCCAAACACCGCCTGAGCGTGTTGATCGGCGAGAGTCGTGTGGTGTTCTGCCGGCAGAGGGGCTTGGTGTGCGGTTTGCACAGTGGTTGAAGACAGCTATACATGTGCGGTGTCGGGCTGTTTGCATTGTTTGAGCGAGTGCACAGTGTCAGCAGTTGCGGTGGCAACGTTTGTTGTTTGAACGAGCTGTAGCATTGCTATGCTACAGCCGCAGCAGAAGCAGCCTTCACGGTCTGCGTCTGCTGAGCAGTGAAGTGCGGTAAAAGCACAAGACAGCGCTTGTGCAGGGGAGGGGTTGGAATATCGGGTATGAGGGACTTGAACTGCAAAAGTTCTTCAGGTGTTGTGCTGTGCGAAGCAATGCTAGCAGCTTTCACACAACAGCAAGTTTTCCGAACAGCATTCCTGGCATGGTTCTGGTGGTTGGATACATGCACGTTGTAATTCTAGGTACGCTGCATGTTGGTGATGTAACACAACATATCAACTTGCTTTCTGACGCAAAGTTGCCTGGGTTGCTGTGGTGGGGTGCACGTGCAAGCATGCTGCGGTACCACCATGGCGCTGCAGCCAACTGGCTTAGCCGGGCTTGAACTGCTTGCCGATGCCACGCAGGCCAGCAGGTATCAACCGCTTTGCGTGTTGTTGTTGCACCGAACCCAGTCCTTCTGACAAGACAAACCGGCCACGGGCCGTGGTGACCACGGAGTTGGACCGGCGGGTAGTCAAAGCTTGACAAACAGTGACTGCGCGGCCCGCAGCCAGTCAGAAACGCATGCCTCGGCCGGTCGAACCTCTGGTTGGTATATCAGGCATGTCAGAGCCACATTCATAGCTTCATGCGACTGACTCTTCTCACACTGTTGTGAAGTAGATGCAACTCACAGTTCGCACTGTAGCTCGGTGTATAAACCCGTTGATTCTGGAATGAAAGCAGATTGATCTGAGGTTGGTGAAAGTTGGGAAGGCAAGGACTGAGGAAGCAGCAATTGTAACTACGATTAAAAGCTCGCAGAAACTGCAGCTGAACGAAGTAGCTTGCTGATCTCAAGCTTTGATACCACTTCAGCATTGATTTCAAGCTGTCACTGCGTTTCCTGTTCCAGCGTACAGCATCATGTCCCTGGCTGGAGCATGCTGCTGACAGTTGCTGTTATCAGCGCATGCTAGGCTCTGGCCGTCAAGGATGCCGTCAAGGATGCCGTCCTTCTAGCTCTTAGACAAACTGTCAGTTGAACTCTCACTGCTCACTTGCAGGAACGGCCGCCTCCAGCTGCTGCTGGAACAAACATGACCCAGCCAGCACAGCAGCAGGAGCAACTGATGCAGCAACAGATGCAGCAACAGCAGCAGCACGTGCTTGCAGGTCAAACCCAGTGGCCGCAGCCAACCGCTGCAAGCAGCCAAGCACCGCTGCTGCCTGCACAGGTGCTGCAGGCGCAGCAATGTCCTGCAGTACAGCCACAGCTGCAACCAATACAGCAGCAGTACATCCAGTTGCAGCAGCAGCAGGCTATGCTACTCCAGCAGCAGCAACAGCAGCAGGCAGCTCTCTTGCAGCAAACAGACCTGCAGGCAGGCAGCACCTGGCTGGGCTACCCTGCACTTGCTGCGCCCTTAGCAGGCCTGGCAAGCCCTAGCGACCCGTTCGCAACACAACAGCAGCAGCAACTGGCAGTTGAGCCACCTACTCAGCCCATTGCTATTCCACAGCAGCAGCAGGTGCAGTGGGCGCCAGACAGTGCCGTGCGTGTGCAGCAAGGTGGCATGAGCCCCAGCAGTGCAACCAGCAGCCAGCTCAGCCCCAGGAGCCAGCTGCAGCTGCAGCACACAAACAGCAGCAGCCTGCTGGCTGGCGCTGCTCGAGCAGACAGTGCGGTTGGTCTTGGGGCTGCGCAGCCCCCTGAGCTGGTTGGTCAGCTAGCTCAGCAGCAGCAACAGCAGCAGCTACTGCAGCTGCAGCAGCAGCAGCAGGCGCGGCTTGCAGGCAGCAGCAGTCCGCGCGCCTTTGCCGCAAGCCCACTGGGTACGCAGCAGAGCATGCGGCAGCAGCTGGCAGCGGCTGCGCTGGATGATGGCAGTGCTGCAGCGTCAGTACTGCTGATGGGCGCCTCTCCTGGCAGTGGGCCGCGCCTGTCAGGTGGGTGCCCGGCCCCACTGACCCGGCCTGTGTCAGGCTGGCAGCTGTGCTCTGTCAGACATTTATGCATAGTTTGTGTGCAGTGGCAGCTGCTGTAGCAACAGCATCATCATGTATTTTTTGCAGCTGCTCTGTGCATGTGTCCGCAATGTGTCCGCAATGGCATACGCATCTGCGCTTTTGGAAGCCCAACCAATTGTTGTGGCACTGCCTTCTTACCATGCACTGTCTGGTTCCCTTCAGGCTGTGGCGCTAAGTCTCTCAGCCCACGGCCCAGCCAGCAGGGCATGCATGTAGCAGCAGGCCAGGCCATCACACCGCAGGCGTCAGTGCAGCTGTCACGCGCAGCGTCGCTTGCTGCCTCTGCAGCAGCAGCGCCAGGCGCAGGGCCGGCAGGGGGCAGCAAGCTGCGGCCAAAGGTCACTGCTACGGCTGCGGCTGTGGTGGACAGTGATGACACAGACTACAGCAGCTCGGATGATGATGACGATTACGAGTTTGGGGAGGCAAAGATTAAACGCACATTCAGCAGGCAGCAGCGACGCCAACGCCGCCAGCAGCAGCAGCAAGCACAGCAGCAGGCAGCACAGGCAGCAGCTGCGGCTCAGCAGGCAGCAGCGCAAGCGGCAGCGGAACATCTGCCTAGCCAGCCGCAGTCGCCCCATCGGCCGCGCGGTTCATCCAACGATGGCAGCATCGCGAGTGCAGCAGGCAGCATGGGGCCGCCTGGCGTGGCTGGTGCAGTCGTGGGCAGCTACGGTGCGGCTAGTGCAGTTGTGGGCAGCTATGGTGCTGCCAGCAACGCGAGCACTGCTGGGCCTCCTTTCACTGTCGCTCCACGCGGCTCCAGCCCCCCAAGCACGCCACCTGCTGTGGTGGATGCTGCTAGCAGCGCGGCAGAGCTGCCGCCCCTGCAGAGCATCAGCTTTGGTGCTGCGGCTCACGCTGGAGGTGTTGGCAGTCAGGGAGACACACCGTTTGCTGCTGCTGGTGCTGCAGTGGCTGCTGCTGCAGCAGCTGCCGGTGCTGCTGGGGCGCCGCTGGCAGCTGCAGCGCTGTCTGGCAGCCTCAAGACGGATGCGAGCGTGCCGCAGGATTGGCAGCAGCACATGCAGCAGCGGGCACAGGTGCAGAGTGGCGGCGGCGTTCCGCCTGACAATGCAAGTAAAGCAGCGGCTGCAGCCGCGCTTGCGGCAGCTGCAACTGCAGGTAATGCTGGTGCTGGCGTAGCTGCAGTTGGGGCTGGCGACTCGCGAGGCCCCAGTGGCAATGGCACTGCTGAGTCAGCAGCACCTGGCAGTGCCCGTGCAGCAGCAGATGCAGCAGCAGCAGCAGCAGCGTTTGACCAGGCAGCCAGCAGGGAGGCGTCCTTCAAGGAACACTTTGCTGCTGCAGCAGCGGCAGCAGCCGCGAGTGCTGCTGCCGATGCAGCTGCGTCTGTTGGTGGTGACCAGGGCAAGGGCGAAGGGCAGCAGGGCACCACTGAGCTGCAGGCAGAGTTTCAAGGGCTGTCGCTCTTTGAAGATGTGAGTTGCATTTCCAGCAGCAGCAGAGCAGCTGCAGCAAACTGCCCTGAGGTTCTCTGTTACTTTTTTTGTATGCTGTTCCTGACTGTGCTTGATCGTAGCATCGGCACCGTCAGATAAGACATCTACCACATCTATGCATGGCTGCTCACCACCCCAACGAAGTATGATCCCATACACGCCGTCTGTGTTGCGCTGCACCCCACCCTGTGCCTTGCTCCCTGGCTTGTTTGTGCTGCTGCTGCTGGCAGGACGACGACGATGACGGCGAGGGCGATGACGAGCAGCGGCCCTGGCACAAGCGGCCCAAGGTGTGGCTGCACATCGTGGCGTTTGGCCTGAGCGCGTGCCTGCTGCTGGTGGGGGTGGGCAGCCAGTTCGTGCCCTGGATGAACGTGGTGAGTGGGCCACAGGAGAAAAGAGGGCATGCAACGAAGTATTGCTGGCTGGTATGACTGTGGGGTGGGATCCTGGATCCCTGCCTGCTCAGGACGTGCCCAGGCGCATGCATGCAGAGATGGGGGCTGGCTTGCACACATGGCTGCTACATCAACAGCTATTCATAGGGCCTCTGTCCAGACAGCAGCGCGTGTTCTGCGTATGCTGCACTGCCTCATTTGTTGCATCGCCTCTGCTGGCGTGCAGGTGAACCAAAACGGCATCGCGCTGTTCCGCTGGATGTATTTCTTCTGTGCGTGGCCCATCCTGTGGGTGATGGTCAACTACGCCAACAACAAGATCTTTGCGTTTGTGGAGTGGCTCTTCTACAGGGACGCCATCACGTACTTGGACAGGTGGGGGGGCTGACTTCAACCCTGCGCTGCGTGCAGCAAGTGCTGCCAGCCGCTGCATGTGCACACAGACGTTGCCGACGGCGGCGTTGTGCAGTATGCACAGGAGTGATGTGCACGCAGTGCCGGCAGTACAAAGAGCACTGCCTACTCTGCATGCAGCAGCGCTGTGCCTTAGCGCTGCCAGCAGCTGCGTCCGTAGCACTGCCAGGGGTGCGGCAAGCAGTGCTTGCACTGCATGCAGCAGCCACTGCCTGTGAATGGGCAGCTACTGCCAACCCGTGTGCAGGTTGGTGTTGTTTGTATTCCCGGCTGGCACTCGATGTGCTGATGTGACATCCCTGCGCTGCCTGGTACCTGTCTGCTTGCTGCCGTCGCTGCTGCAGTGTGCGACGCACTGCGCGCAGCCTGGTGTTCATGTGCCTGGTGCTGCCCTGGTTTGTGGTGTGCTTCTGGACGCTGTGGTGCGACACCGGCGGCTGCGAGCAGCAGGGGGAGTACAAGCGGGTGAGCAGCAGACAACTGCAAGCGGGCAGCAGAAGCACAAGGGTGTAACTCAAATTGAGGCGGCTGGTGTGCCTTGAGCAGCTGGCCTTGGAAACATTCGGGTGTCACGTATGCTGTGCGGCATGCTTTGCCAGGCGTCTGTGCTACTGGCAAGGAACAAAATCATGGTGCGATGCTGCCCCATGCACACTTTCGTTGGTTTGTGCTGACATTACAGTGGCGCCTGTCCCTGCTCTTTCTGCACTTCCCCCTGCCAGGCCACGGACATTGTGTGGAAGCTGCTGGTGTGCATCACGCTGTGGACGCTGGCCAACTTCCTCAAGAGCGTCGTGACCAAGCTGCTCAGCACACACTTCTACCGCACGGCACACTTCAGGAAGGTCAAGGACGCCATGTGAGTGCACGCAGCCCGGCCACACGCCAATCAGCACCATGCTTGCAGCTGCTGGCTCTGGCCCCGTTACGGCAGCGGCAGGAACAGCGCGCAAGCTGCTTGGGTAGCCAATGCATCAGCAGTTGTTTGCCAGCCACAAATAGTCAGCATGTAACACAACAATCCAGGAAGCGCATCCGTAACGAGTTAATGCATCATGCGGCTCTGGTTGAGACTGCCGCCCTCAGCTCTTGTGAGCAATACGTCCGTGCGTGTGCGTGTGTGCCTGCCTTCCCTGCTGCAGTGAGAAGGAGTACCACCTGCTCATGCTGTCCCATCCGCGCTCCGCCAAGCCTGCCCCCTTTATAACACTGTCGCCCTCAGCCGTTGTGACCAATCTGTCCGTGCTTGTGCGGCTGTCTGCTGCAGTGAGAAGGAGTACTACCTGCTCATGCTGTCGCAGCCGCGCCCCGCCAAGCCTGCCCCCGCAGCCTCAGAGCCGCCACTGGCGCGGCTGTCGCTGAGTGCCCTGGTGGGCTACTCCAGTGCAGCAGGCCTGGCTGGCGGTGGGGGCGGCAGCCACATGCTGGACAAGCTGCGGCGCATCACGCTGGACAGGGGGGAGAGCGAGGCAGGGGGAGGGGCAGGCGATGCGGGCGGGCTCAAGGCGCGCTTCAGGGCAAAGTCGTTCTCCACAACAGGTGGGGACTGCTGCTGCTGCGCGTGTGGTGCATGGGTGAAGGGCCGTGCATATGCAAGTACAGCATGCAGTGAATCAAATCAAGTAGGAACATACCACAGCACAGAAGTGTGCGCGGGGTGATAACGACGCAACACAGCTGCAGCTGCGCAAGAGTGCATCATGGTCCTGACAACAAGCTCATATTCGTGCATCTATCTGCCCACAATTGATGTGCTGCTCTGCAGAGCTGGAGGCGCCTGGCAGTGGCGGCCTGAAGCCGCTCGCGTCAAAGTCGGTCAACTTCTCAACAGCAACGATGCACCACCAGCCACCACTGCATGAGGCGGAGGCCCAAGCAGCTGATGCAGCAGCAGCAGGGCAGGCGGGTGTGCAGGGTGTGCGTGGCCGCAGCCGCATCTGGGGCAGCCGCAGCTCCCGCATGCAGCCCTGGCTGGAGGTGTCCACATCAGCAGGCTCAGGCTCGGCTGACGCAGCAGCTGCTGCTGCAGTGGCTGCCGTAGATGCTGCTGCCGCTGCTGATGCAGCTGCTGCACCTGCTGGCTGGCAGGTGCCAGGCGCAGGGTCTGCTGCGGTGCCTGCTGCACACGTTGAGTTGGTGCACCAAGGGATGCAGAAGGGCCAGCAGCAGCAGCAGCAGGCTGTTGCACCGGCTACTGCTGCCCGTCCAGCAAGCAGGTAAGAGGCAGAATCAGGGACTGGCAAGTGGGCATTGCTTGTCAACATGCTGGCACGTTGCACACACGGTAGACACCTCAGCACCAACAACTGCAGCCTATACATGTACTCGGCCAGCAACCCAATATGCGTTGCTCAACTGGCAGACTCTGCAATAGAACGTACTGCCATGGCTTGATGCACGTGCGTTGTGTGCGTGCTGTCTTGGCCGGCCATGCAGGTGGGGCTGGTGGCGGCGCGCGTCATCGCAGCAGGAGCGGCTTCTGGACCCGCGCTCTGCAAGCTCCGAGGAGCAGCACGCTATCGCAATACGCACAGGCTCGTCTCCGCCATCAGCAAACACAGCAGCAGCAGCTGCGGCAGCAGTGGCAGCACAACAGCAGGTAGCCTCACGCAGCGCCAGTGTGATCGGCAGCGTGAGCAGCCCATTTGCTGCGGTCGGTGCTGGGCTTGGCGCTGGCGCTCCTGTGCGGACGTTCACGCAGGACTCCGCAGGCGTAGCAGCGCCCGGCAGTGTGGCCACACCACGCGCGAGCATGGAGCGTACGAAGCAGCAGAGCGGCGCTCTGCATGGGTCGGCAGGGGGCAAGACGTCTGGTAAAGACGGCAGCGGGCCTGGTCTGGGTCGCAGCGCCTCCATTGCTGCGGGCAGCAGCGGCGTGTCGGACCCGCTGCTGCAGGCGGGCATGTTGGAGAAGGTCAACGTGCTGGGCAAGCAGGTGGGCTGAGGTGCTGTGGCAGTGCAGTGCGCAGCGCGGCTTGCGCTGCATTGTGCTGCTGGTGGTGCTGCAAGTAGCCGGGAAGCAACAGCTGTCACCAGTACGGTACTGTTTCAATCCTCTGGCACTGCTCTGCCTGCGCCGACATGATTTGATTCAATGCGCCGCACTGCGCTGCCAGGTTGACACAGCGACGATGCGGCCGGGTGAGTGGGAGCGGCTGCGCACCGGCATTGCGCTGAAGACCTTCACCGCGCTCATGAAGCGATACCAGCACATGAGCGCGGCAGAGGAGGCCAAGAAGCTGCGCGAGGCGCGGCGCTTCGCAAAGGTGCGGCCGCTGTGTCTGCAGCATAGCTGCAGTGCAGCATCAGGCTGCTGCAATGTGCATGTTGGTGTTGTTTTGCGCGGATGTGTGCGGCGCTTCGCCAACGTGCGGCGGCTGTGCTGGTGCTGGTCATGTCTGCGGCAGTGACGCAGTGCAGTATTGGGCTGCTGCATTGTGCTTACTAGGGTGCTGTGCTGTGCTGTGCTGGTGCTGGCCATGCCTGCGGCAGCATTGCAGTGCAGCATTAAGCTGTTGCCTTGTGCGTATTAGGGTGTGGCATGGATGGCTGTGCGCGCTTTGCTCCAAACAGCATGTCGCATTGCGGGAGGTGCGGCGCTCCGCCAAGGTGTGAGGGCTGTGCCGGTGCTGTTAACGTCTGCGGCCATGTGTGGCAGTGCAGCACCGGGCTGCTGCATTGTGCATGTTGCATGGTGCTTGGCACGGATCAGTGTGAGTGCCCTTCGCCTAACAGCATGCAGCACACACAGGCCAAGAGGCTGATGGGCGTGCAGCGCTTTGCAAAGGGTCACAGGAGCAGCACACCGTCTGCTGCACTTCACAGCGTGTATCACACTTACAGCTGAAGGGATGGCATGTGCTGTGCAGCTGCATAGTTGGCGTGGACTCTGTGGCTGCGCGAAACTGCTGAGTG
The DNA here is from genome assembly GCA_902809745.2 of Tetradesmus lagerheimii. Taxonomy (NCBI): domain Eukaryota; kingdom Viridiplantae; phylum Chlorophyta; class Chlorophyceae; order Sphaeropleales; family Scenedesmaceae; genus Tetradesmus; species Tetradesmus lagerheimii. Next base: position 78,912 of record CADDIJ020002543.1, on the reverse strand, counting down.
AGTGCAGCAAAGAGGTGCTGCTGTGACCATCCACCGATTCATGCGTTGCTGCTGCTGCTGCTGCTGCAGGGACTGTTCTACAACATAAGGGGAGATGCAAGCAGGTGCGTGGCAGTGCAGCGGCTGCGCTGCACTTTGATACGAATTCGGTCGTTCTGCATGGCTGCACCTCATGGCAGTATAGTGTGCTGCTATACCTTGACGTGACCCGCTATCATATGCTTTCAAGCAAGCAGGTGCATTTGTAGCGGCAGAGCTGGACGCTGTATACGTGTGTCATGCGCTGCTGACACTGCTGCTGCTGCTGTGCTCTGTGATCTGCGCTGCGCGTTCACCACCCCGTGCCAACCACCGCTTCCAGGCCGTACCTCATCCGTGAGGACTTCAGCCCCTTCTTTGACTCGCCAGCAATGGCCGACCAGGTGCAGCACATGATGCTGGGTTGATTGTGGACCACACGGGCTGTCTTGTCATGGGAGTGTGCAGCGCATGCTATGTGTGCTCATATGGTGCTGACTCCTGTGTGCCCTGGGCAGCATTGCAACACCACTTTTGTGTTTGCGGTAACACAGCTGCACCAGAGGCAAGCACGCTGAACTCCAATCCGAGCCATCAGAACCCCATTGTGTGCAACTGGTGGTGGTACGCGAAGATCCTTGCCCATGCTGCTGTACCGTGCGCGCAGGCGTTCACCTACTTTGATAAGGACAATGACGCGCAGCTGACCGTGCGTGAGATGAAGGACAGCGTCACTGCGGTCTTCAAGGAGCGCAAAAACATGGCACACTCGCTCAAGGTGGGGCCAGCAGGATGGGCGTGGCGGCATGTGCCGCCACAGCAGCGCATGCACTGCGGTGCGGCACCTCCGGCAACTGCCACTGCAAAGGCTGCTTTCTGCACACACACCCCTCCTCCACGCTTGAGCTGGAATGCAGTCAGCTGGTGCCTCATCTTTGCTGACCTGTGGGGTTGATGCAATGCACCGTGCCGCTTGGTGTTGCAGGACACGCACAGCATCGTTGCCACGCTGGAGGCTGGCATCGGCTTCCTGTTCCACTTTGTGTTTGCAGCCATCTACCTGCTGGTGTGGGGCATGGACATCGTCAAAGGCTTCTCCACCTTCTCAGCGACAGTGCTCGCGCTCACCTTCGTGTTCGGCAACTCGGTCAGGTGCGCGGCAGCAGCGCTGCGTGGAGAGCTGCAGGAGTGCCACAGTGTGATGCTGGGATAATGGGAAGCCTGCACGGTGCTGTGAACAATACATTCATTTTGTCCTTCATGCAGCTGGTGGGCGTCAGCATTATTTGACATATTGACTACATGTAGGCATGAGCAGCTGCTGAAAGCTCAGACAAGCTATGCCCAGGATGCACCTGCTGGCACATGTGGGCACCTGCAAAGGCGGCTTTGGCGTAGCGCCTCCCAACCGCTGCCCTTTGCTGGCGCTTCTCATTCCTCCTCGCAGGCAGATCTACGAGTCGATGCTGTTCCTGTTTGTGGAGCACGCGTTTGACGTGGGCGACCTGCTGGAGGTGGAAACGGTGCAGTACAGGGTCAAGAAGATCGACCTGCAGTTCATCGTGAGTAGGGGCCAGGGGTTTAGGAGACAAGACTAGTTCTGTCTGCTTTGCATTGGTGTAGGAGCTCTGTGGGTCAGTGACCCAGGGCGCATGGCATGTACTGCGGCAATTTCAGCATCTTGTTTTCAGCTCGCTGTGCAGTTGTAAGCTTCAACGCACCGTCCTGCTGCATGTGAACCACCCAGCCTGGGCCATCAGCTCACACATCCTCAATACTTGCCGCACATCACACCTCCCCCACCCTGCCTACCCGCAGGTGCTGGTCAAGTCTACGGGTGAGCGCGTGTACTACCCCACCACGCGCCTCATCACGCTGCCCGTCATCAACCTCACGCGCAGCACTGCGCGCAGCGAGAAGGTGCTGTTCCTGCTGGACGTGGGCAAGGCTGCCACCAGCGCGCGTGAGGCGCTGCTGGAGTGCGTGAGGTGCCACTACGAGGAGAACGAGAGCGACTTCAACAGCTGCCCCAGGTGATGCTTGTGTACCCAAGGCGTGCCTTGTGTCCTTGTCATGCCATACTTGCAGGGCCAGGGGCAGCCACAGATACAAGTTGATTCTGGCACAGCTTCTGAGCAAGCTGCTGCAGGTCAACTGCACGACACATGTGTCTGTACAGCCTTGCGCGCTGTCATCTGGTTGGTTGCAAAGCGCGATCACTGACATGTTTGTTTTGCGTGCTGGCTGCTGCTTGGTGGCCCTGTGCGGGCCTGGCTGCAGTGTGAACTTTGTCACGCTGCTGGACCCCTTCAAGGTGCAGCTCAGCGTGGTCTGGACCTACAACTTTGGACGTGAGTGGCTGAACGCAGCGTTGCATGCTGCTGCTGACTTGCGATCTGCTGCCAGAGAGCTGTGTATTCTGCGCCAGCTGCAAACTGGCGGAGCGACTGGTTGCGGGAATGTGTAAGCACAGCAGCAGAGCACCACGTGTGTCCAGCGTCTTATCATCACAGCACAGCAAGCTGTGCAGCGTGAAACCACTGGTCTGCCCGTGCCCAGTTACCTATTCCATACGTGCTGGCTCGTCCCTTGTGGTATTGGGTCACTGCCGCACTTGCCATGGCTGCCTACTTCCACATGCCCACGAGCACCATCTTCGCTTGCTGTGGTTACGCTCCCTAGCACCCGCTGCCTTATTGCTCTTCTCTGCTTGCCTCCACCCATCTCAACCATCCGCCTGCAATGCAATGCTGCTGCTACTGTTCCCTTGCCCACCCCCTGCAGCGGAGGAGTTCAAGCGCACCAGCACCGTCAAGACGGGGCTCATCCAGGCCGTAAGCGACTGCCTGGGCAGCCTGGACAACCTGGAGTACACCCTGGTCAGGGCCAACGAGGCAGCAGGGGGCGCAGCCAAAGACGCAGCAGCAGCCGCACACGAGATGCTGGCCAGTGGCAGGGCAGCAGGGGTGGGTGCGGGGCTGGGTGCTGGGCTTGGGGCAGGCATGGGGGTGGGTGTGCTGGGGCCAAATAACAACGCGGCAGTGACGGGGGCTGCTGCGGTGGTGGGTGTGACAAGCCTGGCAGTGCTGTAGCTTCACTGTTGCTGGGGATACTAGCAGTGTGTGGTGCGATGGGGTGGGCCGTCGTGTGGATCATGCTAGGGGTTGCGTGTGCAGGTAGCGGTGGAAGAATGCTGGAGAATGTTGTTAGCGAGCTGGTTGTCTTAATGCTGTTTGTAGGTTGTGCTGTTGACAGGCCCTTACGTGTGGGCTGTACAGCATGCAGCCATGGAGCGCGAGTAACACCTCGCGAGCATGTTGTAAGTGATTGGGCGGAGGTTTGACTTGTCTTGTTGGCTCTTGCTGTGGGGTTTCAGGTGGAGGTGGGTTTCCTCACGCAGCATACAGCTCCAGTAGATGCAGCGTACGCAGAGGCTTGCACAGTTACAGTAGATGTCCTCCAGCAGGGCAAGAGGTGGGCAGCACTGGTGGGCAGGCTCTGAGTTGAGGCATGTGGTGTTGCTGTAGGTGTGTGCTGTACAGCACACTAGCCTGAACTTGTGTGCGCTGGACTTGGGGAAGAAAGCAGCGGGATACCACTGTGCTGCTGCGTGCAGCAGCTTATTTATGAGGTGAAGGCATACCCAAGCACTTACCACCCAACATGATGTTCATGAAGCGATACACACAACATCCTTTGTGCACTGCACAGTACTGTGTCATGCCTGATGCCATGCTGCGCAGGATAGTGGCTGACATCTGTGCTTGGTGTTGCTCCCGTGATCCTGCAGATCTATGTATGTGAGACTGTGGTTGCTACCCAATCTACATGTGAAGCATGCTGATTGATGGAGTGGCCCATGGCAAGAGCTGTTAGTGCAGATGACTGTTTGGCATGTTGTTGTTTGTGCTTGCGCCACACACCAAGATGGCGGCCGGTGTGTCCTCAAGGTTCAGACCCGTCTGTGTGGCGCATTACTTGGCAGATGCCGCGTACTATGGCACAATCACTGTCGCCAGCAGAGGGGGCAGCGGCTGCCGTGTTTACTGTGATGCAGGCATTTGTGAGGCGTAGTGCAATGTATGGCTGTTGTGCTGATGCTGTTGTGCCTGCCAGCTGCTTCAGCTGGATTATTGCATGTGTACTTGTCAAACACGCACTGACAAGGTTCCACCTTGTTGCGCCACTTGGGCAACTTGAGCTCAGTGAACAGCAGCCAGCGGTAAATGATGCTGCACCTGATGCCGCTGCTCTGCAATGCAGCTGGGTGCCGGTAGTGCAGTGAACTGAGGCGTCTCACGTTTATGCAAATGGGCAGCCCTGTGCTGTGTGCCTGCGCTAGCAGAGCATGCAGTACATGCAGTTTTGTGAGCGTGCAATAGGCATGTTGTGCTGCTGCCCTGCTGTTATTCACCACTATGATGCCATGGAGCTCGCACCCGTGGGTGGATGTGTGCTGTGGCGAACTTCGCCACAACGTTCTGCATCAACGCTGCGGCTGAACTAGGGTTTGCATTGCACATCCGGTGGCCTGAGCAGCTCCACCAGGAGACGTGTGCTGCATCTGTGGCATTCAAGTTTTTGTACTAGTGGCCTTTCAGTGGTATGCTGCTGGTTCCAACCTTGGTGTGTGACCTTCCAGCAGGTGTGCCTCCTGCCAAATCACACTGAGCAAGTGCTCGGCAGTCAGCGCTTTGAGGCCGAGTACATTGGCGTTCTCAGCAAGTTTTTCGTGTCCGCGACACGCTTTGCATCGCATTTGCTGGTAAATATCTTTGGCAAAGGCATCATAACAGGGAACAAAAGCATCTTTTGTCCAAAGGTCGTCCTGCCCTACAAAAGCAGCGACGCCTGTGTTGTCGGCACTTTCCACCACACCATTTCTGGACCCATCCTTCCTCTGTTTCTCCTCGCACCATCATCACCAGCAGCAGCAAGCACCGCCCGCCCACCAAAGGCTTGAAGCGTCTCCACGTCCAGATCACGCCTTCAAGCGCCAGTGCCTGCAACCTTAACCTTGTTGGCGTCTTTTGTGCAAGCAACATAACATGGCTTGGGCGGTGAGTACCTTGGCTAGTATAGCACACAGCATGACGGCTGGGCAGGCGTGAGTCGCACCTGCCTTCGACGGTCCAAAGATACGATCTTCCAGAACTCAGCCACACTTTGCATAATATCCTTGTTTGATTGTTAGAGCAGCTGTAAGAGCGCTTCAAAAAGTTGCTTCGCTGCTGCCTCGGGCGTCATCATCATCATCATCATGTTACCCATTAAGCCATAGCATCAACGCCATCGGCCCCGCGCCCCTCAGGAGCGGAAGAAAGAGGGAGCACTGCTCCATTGTGTTTGCAAATATTACGCACATCCCAAGCTTGGACAAGATACTCAGCAATGCTCCTAGATATCACTCGGCACACCCCCCTACTACCCCAAATATCATCAGAAACAAAACGCAACAACTTGGGCTGCCTCGGGCGTGTCGACAAGGCTGTGGCGGGAAACCCTTCAGACGACAGCTTCAGAGATAATGCAGGCGTAGGCTTGTACACTGCTGCAATATCCTAAAAAAACTGAGAATGCTACTGAATGCGATAAGTAACCTGCTGTACAACGGACTGCATGGTTTATGCCAGGCTTTGGCACTGACGCGTCAGCTGTGCTGCCTGCTGCCTGCAGGAGCTCACCTGGATTGTGGTCATCCACGGCATCGTCGCCTGGCTGGATGCATACAGCATTGGAGGTGAGCTGCAAACACATGTGTTATTGCCATGGCACTGCATGCAGCTGGAGTGGCAGCTTGGCCTGTAGTACAGGTTATCAGCACGCGCTGCTAGCAGAACAGTGTTCAGCGGCTGAACACCTGCATGTATCCGACACACGAGCAGCATGCACACAAACTGTTTTTGTGTTGGCTCCCAATCAAATAACAAACAGCATGCCGAACCAAGACGTCACCTGCCGCCGTCCTGCCCCCCTCTTCTGCTTTCCCCTGCAGCTAATGATGTGGCCAACTCCTTCGGCACCAGCGTCGGCAGCAAGACGCTCAAGCTCTGGTCGGCTGTGGTGAGCTGCAGCATCCCGCAGTGACAGCAGGCTGGGCAGGCTTGAGCAGAGTGATCTGTCATGCAAGTGCCTGGTGGCACCACTGTTGGTCTTAGCCGGGAAGTGACTGCTGCATACAATGTGATCAGCTTACCGAGCTTCATGAGCTGCAATATATGTACTGCCTCAAACTGGTTTAGATTCGCCTATGCAAGCTGCATATTTACAGTAATATCCTGACGTCTGTGCTGTTGACGCATAAATTAAAGCATTTACTCAAAAAAGCAAAAATCGTCTGCTTTTCCCTCCTTTGGCCTGCTCGACTTGGGCTGGGTGCAGTTGCTGTGATTCTCGTCTGATAGCTTTATAAGCGTATATATTTGAATTTTATAACGGTTGGAACGTGAGGGGGCTGCCTGCGGCCCTGCTTGGTGTTGGTTCAGTTCACGCGATTATGGGGCCACGCGGTGGAGCTGTAGCCGGCTCAGGCAGCGGCCGTGTCAGCACCAGGCGCCAGACTAAAGCAGCAACAGCATCTGCTGAGGCGGCAGCAGATGCTGGTGCAGCGGCAGCCCGGGATCAGCCTGCTGCAGCTGGCCCTGCCCCTGCAGCACCAGGGGCACTAGCCAAACGCACACTCACGCTGGCCGGTTTGGAGCACGATCTCCAGCAGGTTGTGTCCAGAATGGATTCAATGTGCAGCACTGTAGGCACGCTCTCTGAGCAGGTGCCTTACTTGCAGCAGCAGCTGTCTCAGCTGTCTGCATCAATGCAGCAGCAGCAGCAAAGCGCTGATGGGGCCTTGCCATCCTGGCAGGGCAACATGCTGGCAGCAACACAGCAGGTGGAGGATCTCAACACAGCCTTTGCATCCCTCAAGCAGCAGCTAACGGACGCAAGCAGCACATTCAATGCCGGCCTGGCGGGCATCCAAGAGCAGCAGCAGCAGTTGGACCGACGGCTGCAGGAGGAGCAGGAGCAGCTTCAGCTGTTGCAACAGCTGGTGGAGCAGCAACTGCAGGCACAACGCGAAGAGCAGCAGCGCCTGCTGCAGAAGCAGCAAGAGCAGCAGCAAATGCTGACGCAAGTGCAGGAGCAGTTGCAGCAGCACCAGCAGCAGCAGCAGCCACAACCTGCGCGGTTCATGGTACACGCCCCTGTGGGCACGGGTGGTGCCGACCTGGTGGCTACACTAGTTGAGTGCGGTGGTGTTACTCCAAGCAGCATCACCTCTGCACGCATTGTGTGGTCACCAAAGCCAGCAGCAGCAGAGGGTAACGAGACCCTTGCTGCTGCAGGTGGTGGCAGCGGCGGCAGCAGCAGCGGCAGCGCCTCAGGCGCGCGGCGATCAATGTGCTTGTGGAAGGTTCCGCTGAAGGAGGCGGATCTGCTGAGCAACATGCTTGGCGGCCGCATCCGCAGCAACCTGCGGCAGGCTGGTCACAGCATTTATGTTGACGCAATGCTCAGTGCAGAGGAGGGGCAGCAGCGAAAGGCTATGCAGCAACTGCAGCGTGAGCTGCAGCAGCAGGGCGTGCGCACCCGGTGGTCGCGTGCCACACTGATGCGCTGGCGCCGTGGTGGTGCAGATGGCCGTCGGGGCAGCTGGGAAGAGGTGCCACCGCTGCCAGCGGAGGTGCCTGGCAGCTAGGCTTAGTAGCAGTGGCGCAGTGTGGAGGTTTGGGAAGTAAACATTTGGCGCATGGTGATGTCAGGTGGTGGTGTCTTTTGAGATGCCGCAACTTTTGAGGATTGGTTGATATGGATGATCTCTGGTGCAACTAGCATCGCATCCATTGTGTTGTGCCATTGGATTGCGCTCATGTTGGCTTTAGCCAGTTTACTCCCGCTTTTATGGTGTTTCGAAGCACACTTTTAGGTGTGCCAGCTTATGCCTTGTACAATCCTGATCGAGAGTCTAGGACTATTTTGGCTTCAAGTTGCTTCAATCTCCCTTTTTGGCGCAAGATTGCGTTCACTTTGTGTGGTGCATGCCATCTGAGATGGCGAACGGCCTACATGTAACTTCCACTCTCTAATAATGTATGTTCAGTGAGGCTGCTGCCGGTGCGCATGACATCCATTCTTTGAGGTGGGCCGCTCACGGTGTATGTGCCTTCAACGCCTGCCTGAAACCCTTGGAGGCAAGGTGCTGACATCAGCCTGTGTCTGCTGCTGCCCCGCAGGTCATCGCTGCAATCTTCGAGTTCCTGGGAGCCATGCTGCTGGGTGGCCAGGTGACGCGCACCATCACAGGTGGCATCGCCAAGACGACCACCTTCACCAGGTCCCCCTCACTCTTCGCCTTTGGTGAGATGCTCAGGGTGACACAGCCTGGGGCTGTCAGCTGTGCGCACCTGGTTGTCTGTGCCTGGACCAGTGTTTGCCATAGATGCGGCTACCCTGGTATCTGTTGGTTGTGTATCACGCATTGTGCATTCCGCATTGTGCATTGGCAAGCTTCACAAAGTAACATGCCTGCATCGCCTCACCCTTTCTCCACAGTGATGCACAGCACATGCAGGGTTCGGAGCTGCATACACAATGTGCTGCTGTCAGATCGCAATGTAATGGCCTTCAACCACATGCAACCTGCTGCTGTGCAGGCATGTTGACTGCCGAGACTGGCGCCATGATCTGGATCCTGCTGGCCACCTACATGGAGCTGCTTGTCTCCACCACGCACTCCATCGTGGGAGGCATCATCAGCTTTGCACTCGCCTTCGGTGAGGGCCTGCTGCTCAGCTAGCTGCTGCAGGGCCCGCTGCAGCCACCACAGGATGCAAGTGTTACAGCATGGTGCTGAGGGTTCTTCCGCTCCTGAGGGGCGCGGGGCCGATGGCGTTGATGCTATGGCTTAATGGGTAACATGATGATGAGCATGGTGCTGAGGGTTGTACTGGTGGTGGTGGCATGCGTCACTGGCTACTAGCCACTGCTTGGCCCAAGCCCACGGTGGGCTTTCCTGCTCGGCAACACTCTGACGTTATCCTGCTGCTGCTGCTGCTGTCCTTCGCTCCCTCCAGGTGGTGGTGGCGCGGTGGTGTGGTACGAGCCCAAGGCCGACTTCCCGTACGTCAGCGGCATCGTGCCGGTGAGCGGGGGGGGGCTGAGGGACACTTGTATTCGTGGCATTGGGTAGCTCGGCATGCAAGGCGCTGCACTCTGCTAGACTGCACTACATGCGTGGTGTGACACTCTCAATGCGTGGTGTGACAGTCCGAAGTTAGTTGAAGTTGATGCCATGGCGGCCGTCAGCCCAAGTTGTATAGCACACATGTAAGCTTCCAGCGTAATGCGCAGCCCCGCCAAACACACAATGACGCCACACACACAACTGAGTTCACTCCCTGCACCTGCTCTGCCTGGTGCTGCTGTCTGCTTTTGCAGATCGTCATCTCGTGGTTCCTGTCACCACTGGCTGCTGCGCTGATCGCGTTCATCATCTTTGTGGCTGTGCGCACCGTGGTGCTGCGCCGGGCTATGTCCACCGACATTGCCTTCTACGTGCTGCCCGTGCTCATCCTCATCACCATCAGGGTGGTGCGTGACCCGCCACAGCCGTGCCGCCAATGGCTGTCTGCCTGTTGTCTTCCTCCCAGTGCACTCAGGCTGAGCCCTAGCTGCAGTGCGTGCTCTTCTGCTGAGTTTAGCTTGGGTTTGGGTGCATGGGTAGCGTCATGGTGAACCTCAGTGCTCATCCTCATCACCATCTGGGTGGTGCGTGCCTTGCGGCATCCATGCCGCCAGGGCAGCCTGTGGCCGACTGCTGATCGTTGCTGTCCCAGTGCTCTCAGGCTGAGTTCTTGCTGAAGGCCCACGCCGTTCCTTCATGCTGTGCTCAGGGTGTTTTTGCATGCATCGGTAGCGCCATTATGTACTTCAGCACAGTCCATGCTGGACAGCCTGCTTTGTTTGGCCGCCACATGCGGCATGCTCCCCGTCATGGCATGCTCCTCAGCTGTGAACAAAGCTTGGTCAATCCCAAACCTGTCACCTGCTGTGCCTTGCACCCACTGCCTGCACCCTGCTGCTGCTGCTGTTGTCGCTGCTGCTGCTGTTGTGTCACCTCACTGGCGATGCCGTCAACAGAACCTGTTCTTCATCCTGGTGAGATGCCCTGCAAAGTGCTCAGCAGGCTGTAATCAACACAGACGTGCATCATGCGTAGCTGCTAGGTCTGAAGATAGGTGACCACATGCTCTGGTAGCAGAAACTGCAATTTGGGCGCCTTCAAGCGCATGCCCGTGTCACCCGTGCTGCCAGCTGTCTTTGTCAGTCTTTGATCACTGATGGCTCGGAGCTGCTTATGATGTGCCATCCAGTGCTGACGCTCACATCATCCTTTGTCTTTCTTAAATTCTCTCTATCTCTACCCCGGGCAGACCAAGGGTGTGCGCGGTGTCACCACCATCGACATCAACATGGCAGCATGGATCTCCGCCGTCGCTGCTGCTGGCGCCTCAATTGTGGGCACCGCCATCCTGTGGCCTGTCATGAAGCGAGTGCTGGCCAAGTATGATGCACAGCAGGACACCCTGCCCAGCAAGGACGGCGATGCTGTTAGTGAAGGGCCGCGGGTGATGGCTGATGTGGAGGACACCTTCCAGAAGGCCATTGAGAAGCGCATGGCGCCTGTGGAGGTGGACCCCGAGGACAAGTCGCTGCGCGCTTATTTCTACCGCTTCAGGTGAGGCTGCACCCCGTGCAAAGTGCAGCATGCATCTGCGAATTTGATGTACTCCTACTGCTGACCAGCTGCCATGCGAGTGCTAGGAATGTACAGCTGGCCATTCAGCAACCACGTAAAGCCTGCATTCCAACGGCTGTTTGTTGCTGTGCCAGTGGCAAGTCGCCTGGTGCTGGCCCAGTACCGCACTGATTAACCGTGCGCTGTGCTGTGCTGCTGTGTGCTGCTGCGCCTTGCGCTGTCGGGCATGACGCACGACCTCCACGCGGACGTGAAGCAGGACGAGGGCATCATGGCCATGCACGCAGACGCAGAGCGCTTAAACCCGCGCACAGAGGAGGTGTTCAAGATCCTGCAGGTGGGAGCCTGGCACTCAGTGCTGAGTGCTGAGCCTGCCTCGCACCCATTCTGGGCTGGTTGCTGAGTCAGCAGTGCCAACTTGGCACAGAGGCTCTGTGAAGACGCTCCTGTGTTGGTTGGTATTCACGTGCCACGTGTGACAGCTGCGGACTGTGCAGACAGCAAATCGATGCGGAGTCTGGCTGAGCATATTGGCTGGGTGCCTTGTTTGTCAAACGCATATGCTGTCACAACAGGCAAAGTGATGCTGGCATTGTTCAATTGAGAGCCTTGCAGTGCGTGGTCCTGACCCCTTACTGCTGCTGCTGCTGCTGTCGCTGCCCTGGGTCAGGTCATCACCGCCTGTGCCATGTCGTTTGCGCACGGAGCCAACGACGTTGCCAATGCCATCGGCACCTTTGCCGCCACCTACTACGTGTACCAGAAATTCACCGTGCCCGGCTCCAACAGCGAGGTCTACCCATGGTGAGCCAGGGCCGCCATGCCAGCCTGCTGGGCACAACCGGCACTGCAGTGCATGAGTTCTGCTTTGATGCCAGCTATTGTTGCAACCGCATGGCACGTCACCTCGCGACGAGGCCCAATGGACAGTATCATGCCCAACCGTATGCTATGAATCCGACTGCTGCGGGAAAAGAGGGTCACAGTGCCGCAGAAGCGCTTGTATGCTTGCAGACATGCATAATTGCCTGCGTTTGTTGCTTGCGCACGCTGTGCTGCTGCTGCGTGCAGGATCCTGGCCATCGGTGCCACTGGAATTGTGGTCGGCCTGGCAACATACGGTGAGTGATGGCACCATGCTGCGGCAACAGCAGCAAGCTGCTGGCCTAGCACAGTATGGCATACTATGCACACATCGCCTGAGTATGGCGCTTGCATAAAAACTTGTGAGTAGGCTACTCGTATTGTACTGCCAAGCATTCGCCTCATGCCGATCATTGACTGGTTATGACCCCATACTCTTTACGTGATCAGACTTCTGACATTTGCTGCTGCGCTGCTTGCACCTGCTCTCTTTCTGCAGGCTGCAACATCATGCGCGTGCTGGGTGTCAAGGTAAGTCGCCATCCCACCAACACGTTGGGGGCTGCATGTTGTGTTACACCACAATGCTCCTCAAATCAGATGCGCGGGCCTGCTTGCAGTGTGTGATTACACAGCAGGCATGCACAATGGACGCTTCCTTGCTGCAGTACTAATGTTGCTGCTAGCACTGGCTGAAAGAAGAAGAAGAGGGGTTACAGGGTGTGTTCAAGCGGCTACGCCGCAACGGACACCAGCTAGAAAAAGGATGCTGCGAACAGCTCAGCTCAGACTGTCACTCAAAAGGAGGCTGAACCCCAGAAAAACAGCCCCTGTGTGAGAGGCATGACATTTGGTGTGCAAGCACAACCGTCTTTCTCATCACACGCAATGTTGGTGTATCAGGGGGTATCTGATCATGAAAGCAGTAGTCTAAGCAGTGTCAGTGACAGCAATCTATACATTTTGCAGTACAGGCGGCGGGCTGAGCTCGGGCGTCTAACACTAGCTCAAGAAAAGCAGGTCGGACTCAAGGCAGCTGATGGAATATGCAAGCAGAGGGCCGACCAGCTGCTGAGGGTGTGACATCTCTGCATTCCAGCAGTTATGCAGTGACCCACAACATCCACCCAAAAAAAGCACTGGCTGCTAGCAGCAACCCAAAGCCTTGAGCATGCCTTGACTTGCAGTGCTTGCACAGTACGCGGCAGCCCTTGATATTGGGTAGTTTAGTGGTAGAGCACCGGCATTGTATGCTGGAGACCCGGGTTCGAATCCCGGTCCAACCGCCCGTGGCTGGGCATAAAAAGCAACTGGAATTGACGGACTTGTGCGGGTGGTTTCGATCGCCCAACCAACGAAGGAAAGACTGGGAACAATTACTACCAGAAACCCTCATGAGCGGAGTATCCGGTACCCCGCGTAATGTTGGTTGCGCTGCTTTTGCACATGGATAGAATGGCATTAAAGCATTTTTCTGATGTGCTTAAAAGATGCAGTTGTTGTCTGTGCATCTAGTTATTGAGGTTTTCGGACAACCCTCCGCGCCCTTTTCTCAGAACGTGTGGGGTGCCGTTCTGGGGCTGCAGCAGCGCTGGGGAAGCTCGACAAATATGCAGAATATGTTTTGCCGGCTGTGAGCTGCATTCAGTAATGCGGTGTGTCTGTTGTGCTTTGGTGATACGCACACGATCACGCATGCAGGCGCAGTGATGGCTGCATTTTGTTGGTGCTGTTTGCCAAACAGCGTTTTGCTGACAGCTGCTACTTTGCCTATGCTTGCTGGTGCTGCAGCTTTCCGTGTCACGCGTGATCGACGCACCTGAACCCCTTGGTTCCTCGTATTGTACTTCTTTAGCGGCTTAACCATGCTGGCGGGTGCTGCTGTAGCGTGTGCTGCTGTCTCGGGATGCTTTGTCACACTGTGTTATTTTGCACTTTCAAACCTTCTGTCACCGGATGCTAAGCATCAAAATCGGCTGTCATTGGCGTTGCGTGAGGGTACTTGGCCAGCCTTGCACACTGGTGTCGGGGTGTGAACGTGACGTGCACTGTGAACCGAGCTTGAGCCCAACTTCTCAGCCGCGTGGATTTCCGGCCTGATTATGTCACTCAACCAACATTATGCGGGGTACCGCATACCCAGTGAACACCTGTGCATTTCAACACCCCAAACATACCACACACACCTCAACACACCACTCTACTCGCCCTCCACCCTGATTGACGTGACAGACTGCGCGCTACCATTCGCAAATGCGCTAACACCATCATCACCAGCTGCTGCTGCTGCTGTAGCCCCAGCCACATCCACCTCCAAAATCGAGGGCAGCCCACTCGCCGCATTGTTGCTACCCCCGGCTGGCCCAACACCTGCTGCTGCAGGCACCATCGTCAGTTGCGTGGCAGATGCGATCTGCGCTGCTATGTGCATGCTTGGGTGGCGGTCAGTAACGTTAAAGCCGCGGCGCGTTGGGGGCGTGTCTTCGCTGCTGCTGCTGCCAAACCCTGGCCCAAAGCCCCTGCTTGGCATGTCGCTGCCTGGCCGGCCCTCCTGCGTAACAACAGAGACTGTCAGTTCAGAAGGCTGCTTAAGCTGTTTTTGGAACGATGGTAGTTTGATGATGCCAACACATACGCGATCAGTTGACGGGTAGTACGTGAAGAATAGTAGCTGGCAGCATCAGGAGCACGCGCTTGACATCGAACTTCATGCATGTGAAGGATGTGCAATTCTAGATGAGTTGGGAGTACTCGCATTCGTGTCACAGGGCGGACTGATGGTGCGATGGTTGCTTTCAAGCAGCTGTTGGCCACGCTGCAATAACTTCCTCGACAAAAGCTGCGCCCCATACCCGGTTCTGCTACCAACAACATGCAAGAATCTGACATTGCATGGGTAGCCTTAGCAGCTCCAAACAACATCAAGACAAAACGCAGCAAAACAAGCTTGCAACACACGGCTGCACATCCTAACACCTAAATGACATCTGTTACATTCTATAGGAAGCCTGCCACACAGACATCAGGCATGCAAGATGCACCTCACAGACCTACGCTTGCAGTGGATGCTATCGCACCTGCACACTGGCCATGGTGGCTGCACATACCAACACTGCATCTATAGAACGCCTGCCACACAGACTTCAGGCATAGATAGCTAGACACTAGACGCACCTCCAAGACCTACGCTTGCAGTGGATGCTATCGCACCTGCACACTGGCCATGGTGGCTGCAAGCTCGCTGGGAACATCCTCCAACGTTGCATTGGCGGCCTGCAGAGCCTCTACTGCTGCCTGCGCACGCCCACGTGAGCGCGCTACGTCCTCCCGCTCCTGCAGCAGCTCGCCAGCAAGGGAGTCCCTGCAACAAAAGTGTGGCCAGAAGTGTTACAAAAAGTGTGACAGCAGACTGACAAAGAGTGAGATAGCTGTGCTTGCAACCGCGCTACGTCCTCCCGCTCCTGCAGTAGCTCGCCAGCGAGCGAGTCCCTGCAACAGAAGTGTAACAAATTGTGCAGAGTGAGGAAGAGTGAGACAGCTGTGCACGCGCGAGCGCGCTACGTCTTCCCGCTCCTGCAGCAGCTCCCCAGCGAGGGAGTCCCTGCAACAAAAGTGTGACATGATGCATGTGCAGAAGAGTGAAGAAGTGTGAAAAAGGTGTGCACGCGAGCGCGCTACGTCCTCCCGCTCCTGCAGCAGCTCGCCAGCAAGCGACTCCCTGCACAACAGAAGTGTGACAAAACACATGTACGGAGTGAGGAAGAGTGAGATAGTGGTGCACGCGAGCGCGCTACGTCCTCCCTCTCCTGCAGCACCTCGCCGGCAAGCGAGTCCCTGCGACAGAAGTGTGACCAGAAGTGTTACAAGAAGTGTGACCAGCAGAGTGAGGAAATGTGAGATAGCTGTGCTCGCCAACGCACTAAATCCTCCCGCTCCTGCAGCAGCTCGCCAGAGAGGCAGTCCCTGCAGCAAGAGTGTGATCAGGAGATGTTACAAGCAGTGTGACCAGCAGACTGAGGAAGTGTGAGATAGCTGTGCTCACAACTGCGCTACATCCTCCCTCTCCTGCAGCAGCTCGCCAGCAAGGGAGTCCCTGCAACCAAAGTGTGACCAAATGCATGTGCTGAGTGAGGAAGGGTGAGATAGCTGTGCTTGCAACTGCACTACGTCCTCCCGCTCCTGCAGCAGCTCGCCAGCCAGGGAGTCCCTGCGCCAGACGTGTGATCAGAAGTGTTACAAGAAGTGTGACCAGCAGGCTGGGGAGGTGTGAGATTGCTGTGCTCACAACTGCGCAATGTCCTCCCTCTCCTGCAGCAGCTCGTCAGCGAGCAAGTCCCTGCAGCAGAAGCGTGACCATAGGTGTTACATAAAGTGTGAACAGCAGACTGAGGAAGAGTGAGATAGCTGTGCTTGCAACTACGCTGCATCCTCCCGCTCCTGCAGCAGCTCACCAGCAAGCGAGTCCCTGCAGCAGAAGTGTGACACAACGCATGTGCAGAGTGAGGAAGAGTGAGATAGCTATGCACGCCAGCGCGCTACGTCCTCTCGCTCCTGCAGCAGCTCGCTGGCAAGCGAGTCCCTGCAGCAGAAGTGTGACCAAAAGTGTATAAGAAGTGTGACCAGCAGGCCAAGGAGGTGTGAGATAGCTGTGCACGCGAGCGCGCTACGTCCTCCCTCTCCTGCAGCAGCTAGCCAGCCAGGGAGTCCCTGCAACAAAAGAGTGACGAATTACATGTGCAGAGTGAGGAAGAGTGAGATAGCTTTGTGTATATGTGCATGCAAAAATGCTATATCCTTCTGCTCCTGCAGCAGTTCGCCAGCAAGGGAAACCCTGAAGCAAAAGTGTGACCAGAAGTGTAACAGAAGAGCAACCAGCAAACTGAGGTGAGGTGAAAGTGTGAGATAGCTGTGCACGCGAGCGCGCTACGTCCTCCCGCTGCTGCAGTTTGACCAGGCGCGTGAGCGGAGTTACGAGGCTGACACAGCGCACATGTACAGTGCTGCGATAAGGTGCTGCTGCACGCCTGGCTGTCTTGCATCTGATGTCAGAATCTGAACAATCAATTGGCGATCTAAGTCTTCTTCACGCGCACCTGTACAGAGTGGCGAAGAGGTGCTGCTGCAGCCCCCGCTGGCTGTGGTGCACATGATACTAACCTGCCCTTGCCAGGCATACACCCAACACTCTTAAACTTCCCGCAAAAACAGCGCACCTGTACAGTGTGGCGATGAGGTGCTGCTGCAGGCAGCGCTGGCTGTGGTGCGTCCCAAAACACAATCCATCAAACACTGGAATGGCAATCAGAATTCGCTTCAACCCCACCTGTACAAAGTGGCGATCAGGTGCTGCTGCAGGCGGCGCTGGCTGTGATGCACATAATGCTTACCTGCCCTTGCCAGGCATGCACCCAACACGCATACCCCTCTCGCAAACACAGCGCACCTGTACAGTGTTGCGATGAGGTGCTGCTGCAGGCCGCGCTGGCTGTGGCGCAACAACAAAAATGCTTCAAACATTCGAGCGGCGATCAATGATAAGGCAACCCAACTGTCTTCTTTTCCCCCACCTGTACAGCGTTGCGATGAGGTGCTGCTGCAGGCCGCGCTGGCTGTGGTGCACCAGGAAGCGCATCAGCGCCTTGGGCACCAGGTCGGCCAGGTTGCTGCGCACAATGTCAAAGTAGTTGGACACCAGCAGCCGGATCACCTCCACCTGCAAGTGGATGTCAAGGACGCAATGATTTACTATTCACAACATGCAAGCGTACTGCTGTTATGAGGCAGTTGCTGCGCAGAATGTCAAAGTAGTTGGACACCAGCAGCCGGATCACCTCAACCTGCACAGCACAGTGTAGGCATTGATATATCACAGCACTGAACTTGATGATGCAAGCCCGAGGTGTGCACGTATGCTGCGCAGAATGCCACAGTGGTTGGACACCAGCAGCCGGATCACCTCCACCTGCAGGCATGGCGGAGATCACGCACAACCACATGCGCGGCGTGACCGGGGTGCATACGCCTGGCTACACACTGCAGCATGCTTAAAATGCTGCCAATCATGCATGCTGCTACCAACGATGCATGCTTGACCCACAACGCCATGTCTGTAACCAACCTTCCTCCCTCCCACAGTCTGCTCCCTGCTGCTGTCACTCTTCCTATCACCAGCCAGACCTCCCAAACAGCCTCCTACCTGTACTTCTTCATGTTCGTTTCGCGGCTTGCTCTCGATGCTCCTGGCCATGTCAGTCAAGCCTCCCTCTCTTTCAAGATTTCCACACCCTGCTGTAGTGGTGCACTGTCACTCTTCTTCAACCAGCCCCACTAGGTGCTGCCGCAGGGCCTAGCCACAATGCTGACACTCACATGTTCATGCAACCACAATGTCTAGGATTCACCCACAAGCCCCCGAGCTATGCATCCAACAGCACACCATAACCTCCTGTCATACCTGCACTTCTTCGTGTTCGTTGCGCGGCTTGCTCTCAATGCTCCTGGCCATGTCAGTCAACCCTCCCTCCCTAGCCCGCTCCCTGCTGCTGTCACTCTTCGTGAGCCAGCCAAACCAGCTGCTACCGCTGTGGCTGCTACTGCCATCCTGCCTGCTGCCGCTGGGGTGACTCAGCGAGTAGCTGCTGCCGAGCATCATTGCGTCAGTCTCTGCGGGGTCTATGCTAAGGGGGTTGCTGCGCGGCAGAGGGGCAACACGCCCGCGCCTGCACGCAAACACAGCAGCAGCAGCAGCAGGTTCAGGTTGGCCCAGATATACTGCAGCAGACAATGTGTTAGGATGCAGGGGACATGCCGGGGTGAATGAGTGAGTAGCTGCTGCCGAGCATCATTGCGTCTGTCTCTGCGAGGTCTATGCTAAGCGGGTTGCTGCGTGGCAGAGGGGCGACGCGGCCGCGCCTACAAGCAAACAGCAGCAGCAGCAGCAGATTCACGTTGGCCCAAGTCTACCGCAGCAGGCAATGTATCAGGAACCTAAGGGGGTTGCTGCACGGCAGAGGGGCAACGCTTTCGCGCCTGCATGCACCAAACATCACACCAACAGCAGCAGCAGAAGCAGCAGGTGTAGGTTGGGTCAGAGCAACTGCAGTTACGGCGACCCTTCAAACCAGCATAAGCAGCTACTCCGGACAGCTGTGCTGCTGCGTCACAACACAAAAACAAAACCCATGTTCTGCTGCTGCTACTGTCGCTACTGGCACTTGCTTTGGCCTTCCAGCATACCACTGTGAAACCACACTCCCAGTGCAGAGCATCTGAAAACCACAGACACACACACAGGTACCAATATACGCAAACTCACCCTGCTAGCACGTCATCGCTGACCATGCTGCTGCTGCTGCTGTCCCGTAGGCCCTTCAACCCAGCAGGTGCAGCTAGCCCGGACAGGCCTGCTGCTCCGCTGCCGCCACCGCTGCTGCCACCGCTGCCGCCGCTGCCTGTGCTGACACTGCCGCTGCCGCCAGCGACCAGCAGCATGTTGCCGGCTGACTTGGCTTTGTGCAGGTCCTGCAATGTATGCAACAAACAGCAGGTATAGAATGTTGGTATGCAACGCGAAAGCACGATATAAATGACAGTGTTGCATGCGTGCCTGTGCTGGCTCTGGGCAACCTGCACGTCGCTGGCTTTAGGTAGTCCTGCAAGGTCAGAACAAGGTGACAAGGCTTGACACATCAAGCATGCAAGTAGGACTGGAATCGAAGTGACCGCAACAACAAAATGGGATGTACAACCCTAAAACTCACTGTCTGACGCGGCCACTGCCGTCGGCAATGAGCACTGCTCATGGCATGTTGCCCGCCAACTTCATTTCATGCAGGCCCTAGGTTACACACACACAGCCAGCCGGAAAGTGCTTGATCTGGTTGCTTCTGTGAGGCGGCTGTTAGGTACTGAGCAGCTACTGCTGCTGCTGTGCAGCACACCTGCTTGCCGCAATCCTGAGCGCCCTCTGCTGCTGCAGCCCTGCGCGCCTCGCGCTGCTCCATGACAGCCTGCAGGACAAGCAGCAAGCAAAGTAAGAAGTTGATCAAATGTGTTACTCTGTTGGCATTGGTTATTTGCGCGTCTCGCGCTGCTCCATGACAGCCTGCAGGAGCCAAGAAGCAAGCAAAGGAAGAAGTTAATCAAATTTGTACTCGATTATATTATTCTTAGTTGTTCTGTGATTTGATGTTGATATATTGAATTGTTGTTATTATTTATTTGCGTCGCTGCTCCATGACAGCCTGCAGGGGCCAAGCAGCAACCTAGGGATGAAATGTGGGTGGTTCGTGTTGATGTCTGAGTGAGAAGATATGCCGTACTGACAGCATACACTGCGACACATCATGTTAGTGCAGAATCAAATCACCTTCAAAGCACGCGTGCCCCACCCGTGGTCATGCCCGCATGCAGACAGTCCACCCGCACTCACAGAGCAATCCCGTTGCTGGCGCAGTACACAGTCAAATTGTGACATGCAGATCATAATGCTCCTCACCTGTACTGCCCACATGCCTCCAAATGAAATCGGGAGTAGTTTGCTGTGATACAGGAAGCACCATAACAACACTAACGGATGCCATAATGCCGTAACACCACGTCCCATACACGTTCTGCTGCCTCACCTTCACTGCGCGCGTGCCCCCAATGAAGTCGGGGTGGTCTGTGTTGATGTACTCGTGCTCACACGCCACCAGCTCACGGATCATCATGTTACTGCAGAACCCATTACCTTCAAAGCAAGCGTGCCCTGAGCAAGGTCATGACTGCATGCAAATAGTTCATCAGCAATCACGGTGCATCCCATTGCTGGCGCAGTCAAGCACCAGCAGTACACGCTTCAATTGTTACATGGATTTGTGAAGCTTCTCACCTTCGCCGCGCGCGTGCCCCCAATGAAGTCGGGGTGGTCTGTATTGATGTACTAGTAAGCAGACACGCGGTACTGACAGCACCCACGGTGCAGTTCAGTTGCTGGCGCAGCCAGACACCAGCAGTACACAGTCCAACGGTGACATGCTATCCTCACAGTAACGTTTCTCACCTTCACCGCCTGCGTGTCTCCCGTAAAGTCAAGAGTAGTCTGTGTTGATGTACACGGCACCCTAACAACATAACGAGACGACATAACACCGTATGAAAATGCTTTGCTGCCCCACCTTCACTGCGCGCGTGCCCCCAATGAAGTCGGGGTGGTCTGTGTTGATGTACTCGTGCTCACACGCAACCAGCTCGCGGATCATCTTCTCAGCAGGCTCCGCACCAGACTGTTACATAACAGTGTTATGTTACATGCAGCAAACACACAGGTCAGCAGCAGCAGACCCATGTCAGCAGACGACAGAATCGTTTACGAAGTATCCATAGTTGAGGTTTAGGGCCACTGCACAGTACTCTCAATGGGGTCGGTGCACTCGATGCTGTTGTTGTTACAGTGTGTGCTTGAGATTGACCATATGCCTGGCATGATGTGAGACGTCCCGCACTTGGATGCATCCACTTCAGCACTGCAGCTGCCAGGCGCATGTGCATGCCTCTACGTGTGTTGCAACAAAAGCTCCCACTAAGCTACAGTCAGTTGTAGCTACAACTATAGGCTGTGTTAAGCTGCACATATCTTCGCTGCTGCCCCACATCTTCGCGCACCTGGATGTACTCCAGCACTGCTGCAGCCAGGCGTCGCTGCAGCGCAGGGAAGCGGCCCAAGTCCTTGGGGGCTGCTGCCTCTGCAATCTTCAGCAGCTCCTCATGCACCAAGTCCTGCAGCAGCCATCACACAACAGAATGTAGGCAACATAATTTAGGCGAATGTCAACGAGTTGCCCGCAAAGCCCTTTGGGGCTGCTGCCTCCGCAATCTTCAGCAGCTCCTCAGGTCCTGCAAAAGCAGCAGCGAGCAGCACCAGTTGACATGTGAGGCTGACGCATACTACAAAACATCCCAGGACAGGCTCACATACGCTACAAAAAAACATTCAACTGGGTGCTGCTGCCTCTGCAATCTTCAGCAGCTCCTCATGAACCGATTCCTGCAGCAGCAGCGAGCAGCAGACAAAAAGATGATGGGTTAAGGACCAGCCAGGGCAACAGGCAGCTTCAGTTTGTGCAGAGCTGGCGCTGCTGCCTCCGCAATTTTCAGCAGCGCCTCATGCACCAGGTCCTGCAGTGCAGAGATATTGTATGTTGTGACATTTTGTAAGTACGTTCCGCGACACACACGGTCAAACTTGCCAAACTTGCTGCTGTCAAGTGTGGATTTATGAATAGCTCCACCTTCCAGAACAGTGCAATTGTCATGAGCCGCCCTGTGCTGTGCACCACAAAATGACATACACGGTCAAACTTGCGGTCAAGTGCGGATGTATCTGAACAGGTCACCTTGCAGGACAGTGCAGTGAAGCAAAAGTACCATCCATGACACACACGGTCAAACTTGGTCAAACTTGCTGTCAAGTGCGGATGTATCTGAACAGTTCACCTTGCAGGACAGTGCTGTGAACCACAAGTACCATCCATGACACACACATTCAAATTTGACCAAATTTGCGGTCTAGTGCAGAATGCTGTGCCGTGAACCACAAGTACCTTCCATGAAACACACGTTCACATTTGGTCAAAGTTTGAGGTTCACCTTGCAGGACAGTGCAGGGCTCATGAGCCGTCCTATGCTGCGCCGCACCAGCAGCTCAAACAAATTGGCAGACATCAACCAAACCCAAGAATAAAACCAGTATCCTTGCCTTGCAGAACAGAGGGCTCATGTCGCGGCGTATGCTGTAAACCACGCAAGTACCTTCCAATTCACATGGTCAACTCAGCCAAACTTGCTGCTGTCAAGTGCAGAATGTTTTCCAATATTTGAGACTCACCTTGCAGGACAGTGCGGGGCTCATGAGCCGGCCTATGCTGCGCCGCACCAGCAGCTCAAAGGGCTCCTGAGGGATGAGCAGCGTGCCTGCAAGCATATTCAACAGCAGGGTGTGAATGCAAGTTACGCAGCTGCCATGTGCAGCACATCAGCGGTCAGCGGCCTCTGTTTGCTCATTGCACCAAAACGAATTCTTATTGATGACCTTTTGCTCACGTTGGGCAGTTTTTGTGATAATAATGCTGATGAGAACACCAAGCACATGAAGATGATGAGCAGCAGGTTGCAGCAGATAAGCGACGCCAGAGCCCCGCACCTGCTACGCCGCTGCTGTTCTTGATGGCTGTGCGCACGTCCTCATCTCCCAGCTCCCTGAAGGGGTCCAGCTGCCGCAGCTGCCTTGCAAACACCTCCTGCAGTCACGAAACATGCGGTGCATGCACCAGGTGCAAAGCAGGGCCTGCGACTCAGCTTTTGTTGTTGATCGCATGCGGCATCGTTGAGTACTGCAATACATAGGACACCTCCTGCAGTAATATTGCATGCGAGTTGTGCAAAAGCAGAAATGTTGATTGATTGGTTGGTTGATGTGCACACGTTGTTAAACACATGACGGGCATTGCTGTGAGCTGCACAGCTATAAAAGACATGGCGTGCTGTGCAAAAAGACTTCAAAGTCAGTACTGTACCACAACAGACCTCCCAGCCACACCAACATGAGAGATGTGGCGGATGCGGGGCTCCTCCCATGCACCTACTCAGTGGAATGTCCCTCGCCAGGGCCCTGCAATGATGCCTGCTAACACACGCCGATCAACAATATAACGTAACAACGAATGTAACAACCAGACGCACCTGGAAGATGTGGCGGATGCGGGCTCCCCCCATGAGCTCACTGAGGGGCACGTCCCTTGCGGCACAGCAGCAACTTCCCAATACACATGCACATGACATTATAACAAACAAATAACAGCAAATGTAACAACCAGACACAATTAGAAGATGTGGCAAATAAAGGGCACCCCCCATGAGCTCGCTGAGTGGCATGTCCTCACTGTGGCCCTGCAGCAACTTCCCATAACACATGCAAAATAACATTATAACAAACTCATAACAGTAAAAGTTACAACATGACGCACCTGGAAGATATGACGGATGCGGGCATCCCCCATGAGCTCACTGAGTGCCATGTCCTCGCTGTAGCCTTGCAGCAACTTGCTATCACGCATGCAAATGACAATATAACAAAAGTAACAGAAAACATAACAACCAGACACACCTGGAAGATGTGGCGGATGCGGGCTCCTCCCATGAGCTCACTGAGAGGCATGTCCTCACTGTGGCCCTGCAGCAACCTCTTATAACACATGCAAGATAACACTATAACAACATGTAAATAACACATAACAAACACACACACCTGGAAGATGTGGCGGATGCGGGCTCCTCCCATGAGCTCACTGAGTGGCATGTCTTCACTGTGCCCCTGCAGCAGTGCCCCAAAGCGCTCCGCATAGCCACACAGCAGCTGCAGCAGCGCTGCTCCCCTGCACACATACAAACAGCATAGTGTTTGTGAGCTGCTGCAACATATAGCATAGCCACACAGCAGCTGCAGCAGCGCGGGTCCCCTGCAGATGCACCGTGACACAGCCATAGCAGGCCGTTGACAGGTGGGTATGCAACAGCAGCAACAAATAACATGCAAGATAGTCACAACTCACCAGTACATACAACACAGGCGCAAAACACTTGCAGGGTCAGTCATAGCATGCATTGCAACACAACACATCACGAGCCAACAATAGTCATATCCAGGAGTTCTGCACCACGCAACTGGCCACACTGTGGCTGGTGTGGTACACCACTGCTCAGGACGCACCTAGCGCTCTCTCTGATGGGCCTGATGATGGCTACCAAGCCGAAACCGGTCGTTCCGTGATCAACGAATTCCTCGATTTGCATCCCCGGCCAGTGTGGTTGTTGCAAGCTCCCCTACTTATGCCAAACACGCACCTAGCACTCTCAGAGTTCAGGTCAAGTGCAGGCCCGTAGCTCTTGAGCTCTGCCGACTTGGCTTCTAGCGCATCGTTGATTTGGCGGCGCAGTGTAGGCAGCATCAGGCGGATGTGGTTGCCTGCAGCAAGAAGTTATCATAAATAAAGCATTGAAAGCAGGTACCGATAGGATTGTTACTTGTAGTTTCTGTGCAGCGCTGTCGTTTGCTGCAAGCTGCATGCCACATGCGGCAGATAGGTGATTTTGTCAAATTATGTTACTAACGTGTCACTTACCCAGAATGACGTTGATGCGCTTGGCCAGGTTGCCAACGCCGCACTGCTTGGCTACTTCCGAGTACTCGGAGTGTGACTCAAACCAGCTCTGCTCCGCACTGCAAAGTGGTACAAAACGGCAGCAACAGCAGCAGCAAAAGCAGCAGATGATGATGACACCCGCATATGTCCCTGGGAAACGGAGGATGGACGCTGCTGGCTTTGCAACATGAATGATGCCTGGGTATGACTGCTTGTAACACAGATGCTGCAGAAACCACAAGCACTGCAGAACAGCTGAATCGAAAAAAGTCCAAACACAGTCGCACCTGCGGGCATCCCTCATGCTCTTGTTGCTGTTGATGTCTGCCTGTGAGCGGTTGACAATGCCCACGTATCCCAGCCGCAGTGGCACCACCAGGTTGCGCAGCGCTGGCAGTGCATTGGTGCCCCTGTCCATGATGTCGAGCTTGGTCAGCACACCTGAAGAAAAGCAAGGATACAAAGACATCAGCAAGCACATCAACATACAAGAAGGTCAAGTTAACGCTGTCAGACGTGCAGATGGAAGGCAGTGCATCGGTGCCCCTGTCCATGATGTCGAGCTTGGTCAGCACACCTGTGATGCAGACAGCGACAAGAAGGTGCAACCGCATGATGAGACAAAGTGTACACAGATAGTAGTAGACTAGACCATCAGGTTGCGCAGCGCTGCCAGTGCGTTGGTGCCCCGGTCCATGATGTCGAGCTTAGTCAGCACACAAATACCACAGACAGCGACAGAAGGTGCAACCGCATGAAGAGAACAGTCCCCCAGCCAAGCCATCTGTAGCGTTAAGGGCTATTTCGCACCTGTACGACAGACCAAAAAGGTACCAACCAATAGCGCTATAATAAATGAGTACTCACCAATGGTGCCTACGCCCTCAGCATCCCCCAATTGGGCCATCGGCAGCGTCTCAAGGGCACTCTCGCACCCAACAAACAGCGCTATAGTGAGTACTCACCGATGGTGCGTGCGCCCTCTGTGTCGACCAGCTGTGCCATCTGCAGCGTCTCACAGGCATTCTCACACCCGTATGACGGGCCGCAACATACCAACAAACTGAGCTTCACCATGTACTCACCGATGGTGCGTGCGCCCTCTGCGTCACCAGCTGCGCCATCTGCAGCGTCACAAGGGCATCCACGCACTTGTACGACAGGTTGCAAACCATCATACCAACAAACCAGGTTTCAATACGTACTCACCGATGGTGCGTGCGCCTTCTGCATCGACCAGCTGTGCCATCTGCAGCGCGTCACTGTTGGCCAGGTCTGTGTTGGCTGCTGACACGGCGAGGATGATGCAGCTGGGCTCACGAATGTACTGCAGCAGCAAAGAACAGCAGCAGCAGCAGCAACAGCAGTTTAAAGCACGTCCGAGTGTGTTCAACTGCAAAAAGATGATGCAGCTGGGCTCACGAATGTACCGCGGCAGCAAGAACAGCAGCAGCAGCAGCAGCCGTTTGCGGCACGTCTGAGTGTGTTCAAGTAGAACAGTTCAACTGTGCATATGACGGTGGCTGAGCTGTTGTGCTGCTGCTGTGCCTCAAGGAAGCACCATCTCCCTTGAGTGTTTGCTAAGCCCTATTGTGCATGTCACTCATCACTGGCTTCACCCGCAGCACCAGCTTACACAAAATTGAATGTCGTTGGCAGTGGAGGTGTGCACATCAGATCATGTGCAACATCAGGAGCTTGCGTGCATGTTGTTGAACTGTGTGACACACTTGAATGTGACACACAGTTCAAGGACATACGCACAGGCTACTGATGTACATCATGTTCTGTATGCACACCTCCACTGCCGAAACAGTGGGCTGGCACGGTGCTACGTGAAATATGGCGCTACCTACTCATCTTGGTATCAGATGCTTGGCTGCCTCACCTGCAGCACCATCTCCCAGATGCGCTGCTTGATGTTTCAACAGCTGCGCTATGCTGTGGCTGTGAATGCTGAACCCTGCTGAACTTAAACACGCACACTGAATCTGACCGCACCTGCAGCACCATCTCCCAGATGCGCTGCTTGATGTTTCAACAGCTGCGCTATGCTGTGGCTGTGAATGCTGAACCCTGCTGAACTTAAACACGCACACTGAATCTGACCGCACCTGCAGCACCATCTCCCAGAGGCGCTGCTTGATGTTTCAACAGCTGCGCTATGCTGTGGCTGTGAATGCTGAACCCTGCTGAACTTAAACACGCACACTGAATCTGACCGCACCTGCAGCACCATCTCCCAGAGGCGCTGCTTGATGTTTCAACAGCTGCGCTACGTTGTGGCTGTGAATGCTGAACCCTGCTGAACTTAAACACGCACACTGAATCTGACCGCACCTGCAGCACCATCTCCCAGAGGCGCTGCTTGATGTTTCAACAGCTGCGCTATGCTGTGGCTGTGAATGCTGAACCCTGCTGAACTTAAACACGCACACTGAATCTGACCGCACCTGCAGCACCATCTCCCAGAGGCGCTGCTTGATGTTTCCAACAGCTGCGCTATGCTGTGGCTGTGAATGCTGAACCCTGCTGAACTTAAACACGCACACTGAATCTGACCGCACCTGCAGCACCATCTCCCAGAGGCGCTGCTTGATGTTTCAACAGCTGCGCTATGTTGTGGCTGTGAATGCTGAACCCTGCTGAACTTAAACACGCACACTGAATCTGACCGCACCTGCAGCACCATCTCCCAGAGGCGCTGCTTGATGTTTCAACAGCTGCGCTATGTTGTGGCTGTGAATGCTGAACCCTGCTGAACTTAAACACGCACACTGAATCTGACCGCACCTGCAGCACCATCTCCCAGAGGCGCTGCTTGATGTTTCATCAGCTGCGCTATGTTGTGGCTGTGAATGCTGAACCCTGCTGAACTTAAACACGCACACTGAATCTGACCGCACCTGCAGCACCATCTCCCAGAGGCGCTGCTCGATGTTTCAGCAGCTGT
Organism: Tetradesmus lagerheimii; assembly: GCA_902809745.2. NCBI lineage: Eukaryota > Viridiplantae > Chlorophyta > Chlorophyceae > Sphaeropleales > Scenedesmaceae > Tetradesmus > Tetradesmus lagerheimii. The sequence goes on along the minus strand of CADDIJ020002543.1, from coordinate 51,143 downwards.
GTTATGCATAACTGTGCTTGCTAAACCCTGCTGAATGTGACGCGCACACCAAACCCTGACAGCGCACCTGCAGCACCATCTCCCGGATGCGCTGCTCGATGTTGCTGGGCTGATCCCCCACTGGCACCTTGGTGATGCCAGGCAGGTCAATCAGCGTCATCGTCCTGCAGGATTACACCCCCAGATGCATGACAACAGGGTGTCAGTTGGTTTGTGTCAATCAAGGGGTGTGCTTGCACCTTGATGATGCCAGGCAGGTCAATCAGCGGCATCGTCCTGCAGGATTACACCCCCAGCGTGCATAGCAAAAGTAGTCAGTTGAAGTTGGTTGACCAAGACGTGTACTGGCACTTAGGTGATGCCAGGCAGGTCAACCAGCGTCATCGTCCTGCAGGATTGCACCCCCAGATGCAACACAATATGGCATCAGTGGTGCTGTGTCATTCAAGGGGTGTGCTGGCACCTTGGTGATGCCAGGCATGTCAATCAGCGTCATCGTCCTGCAGGATTACACCCCCAGCATGCATGGCAGAAAAGTCAGTCGCGGTTGGTTGACCCAAGACGTGTACTGGCACCTTGGTGATGCCAGGCAGGTCAATCAGCGTCATCATCCTGCAAGATTACATCCCCAGCGTGCATGGTATAATAAGTCAGGTGCGGTTGGTTGACCCAAAAAGTGGATTGGCGGTTTGGTGATGCCAGGCAGGTCAATCAGCGCCATCGTGCTGCAGAATTACACCCCCAAGTGCAAAAGACACAGCTGGTATGTTACGCCAAGATCTACTCTATCAAACCTGTTACATAGCAGCAATATGCGCTGTGTTCAGCACCCATGCATGATACAGCATTTGCTGGCCATCGCACTGATGATTTCACCTGCTACCACGCAGCTGCTGCAATCATCCAAGTGATCCTAGTGTGAACTGTGCCAAAACTCACAGCACATTGGGTGAGAAGATCTTCAGCCGAATCGGCTTGTCGCTGATGTTCTTGTTGCCGCCCGACACGCGCTCTGTCTCATTTTGGATCTCTGCTCGAATGCGGTCAAAGTCGTAAAAGACCTTGCCGGGTGCATGCAGGAACTCTCCCCATTCACTGGGCTGGCTGGGTGCTGCTGATGCTGCTACAGGCGTCTTGATCAGCTGCAGCACGAGCGGCCGACGTGTGCAGATGTCTGGTCCGCGAGGCAAGAAGTCCCGGCCCACCTGCCGGCGATAGTGCAGCACAATAGAAACAGATGTAAGTAGACGTCAGCGAGCCGCATAAGTATTCATCAGCTGCAGGATCAGCGGTCTGCGTGTGCAGATGTCTGGTCCTGCGAGGCAAGAAGTCCCGGCCAACCTGCAGGCAACAGTGCAGCACAATGCAGACAGATACAAGTAGACGTCAGCGAGCCGCATAAGTAGGCAAATGTGCAGCACAATGCAGAGGCAAGGACAATTGGGGGGCACTGCAGGAGTCTTGATCAGCTGCAGGACAGCGCAGCTAGTATCGCGCTTCATTCTGCTGCTACTGCTACCCCTCCCGCATGACTGCAACCTTCCCCTCTGCACGGCTGACCAACTGCCCTCCTCTGATTCGCTACACCCTCTGCTGCTACACACCAGTGTCCCAGCACGCTGCCTAAACCCCTCCCTTGCACACCTACCATGACTAGCCATTAGCCCTGCCCTGTGTTTGTTGCACATCCTCTGCTGCTGCCCTCACCAGTGGCTCCAGAGCGCTGCTTTGCCAAGCCCTGTGCCCTCCGTAACAACAGCATTTCCTGCTGCTCCACGTTGCTGAACATTGTTAAACGAACTGCTGCTGCTCACCAGTGCCTCCAGCACGCTGCTCTTGCAGGTGCTCTGGTGACTAAGCAAACACCTGGCTCTGTACTATGGTGGCCTTGATTGCACAGACGGGGAGCTGGCAGGCAGCGTTTTAGAAGCACTGGTGAGCAGCAGCGCTGTTGGTCCTTTCTGTCCCAAAGCACGGATGAATGGACCAGCAGCGCTGCTGCTTACTAGTGCATCCAGCACGTTGACTGCCAGCTCCTCTGTACAAGCATGTGCTCACTGCTGGTGAACAAACCATTAGCTGCTGCTCACCAGTGCATCCAGCAGGCTACCTGCCACCTGTGGGCTCTGCATGCCTGAACAGCTGCCCTGGCCTTTGCTGGAACACGCATTGCTGCTGCTCACAGCAAGCGCTGCTGCTCACCAGTGCCTCCAGCTGCTGCTCATGCCGCTGCTCTGCGTGACTAAGCAATTGCCCTGCTGTGTACTAATGTGGCCGTTACTGCTGCTGATGCAGTAATCCGAAAATGCTGCTGCTCACCAGTGCCTCCAGCACGCTGCTCTTGCCGCTGCTGTGCATGCTAAGCAATTGCTTGTGCTCTGCACTTCTGTGGCATTTGCTGCTGCTGATGCATCGATGCTGCTGCTCACCAGTGCCTCCAGCACGCTGCTCTTGCCGCTGCTCTGGCTGCCCACCACCGCCACCTGCGGCAGTCCCAGCTTCAACTCCACAGTCACCTGCAGGGATGCAGGCAACAAAAAAGGGGGTAACAAAGCATATAGACAGCTGCTTTTAAACAGATAAATCAGCAGCAGCAAATGTACAAAGGGTGAACAACTGTCAGCAGGGATGCACAGCCACCTGCAGCAAGCCCAGCTTCAACTCCACAGTCACCTGCAGGCATGCGGGCAGCGTGCAGGCAGAAGAAGAGGGGTTACAAGGCATACAGGCAGCTGTACAGAGGGCGTATAGCTGTCAGGTGGGATGCAGAAGCCACCGGTGGCATGCCAGGGTTGGAAATCCAGCTTCACCTGCAGGCATGCAGAGATAGAAGCACACATGCAGCGTGCGATGGCATGTTGGATTAATGTTGGATAGATGCAGGCTTGCAGGAAACATTCAGCAGGCCAAACTTCAACTCCAACAGTCAGAAAAGTACATGCACAAAGAACACCATGCGTACAGAGGTCAACAGGGACGGAAGATGACGGAAGTACGCCAGTGCATGGGTGCAATTGCTGCAGCATCAGATGCAGATAGCCCTTGTTTTGCTGCAGAAAAAGACTGCGGCATAGCACAAAAGCCAGCAGCTTGCTTGCCATAGGTTGTGCGCGTGCTACACAGCTACGCAGTGCTGTTCAAAAAGCAGGGGTGCCCAAGCAAAGGATGTGGTACGCTGCTGTGTTGCGGCAGGCAGGCGATTCGAAATGCACAAAGACAGCAGCGACTAGAGCAGCACAGCAGGCCCAGCATTACAGCAATGGCAGCCGCGTCCACAACAGCACAGGCGCAGCTGCAGAGTGTGCGTTTTTGTGTGTGTTTTGGAGGTTTGAGACTGGCCAGCAGGTGCACATGCAGGGCCTGAGTGACTGACTCTCCAACACATTGGTACCCCCCATATGCAGGCAGCAAAGCTTCGCATGATGCATTAAGCGCCCAGCTGGCACGGGCCACGTTTGGCTAACGCATACAACGGATCATTGCGCTTAGCAGCTGCGTCAGTCCATAGCCTGATAGCTGCTAGTGTGCACGTTCATGGTGCACTCACCTGACTGAAAATGTCCTGCAGCTTGTTGATCACGGGGATCAGCGAGTCCCCCAACACGTCTTCCTGCTGTTGCTTCGTCATGTTGAGCAGCTGCGCCTTCGTCGAGCGCTGCTGCTTCCCTTCACAAAGAGCCTCAACAGGACCTAACCGCTGCCTCGCCGTCAATCAAGGCAGCATCAAACTATTACTTGCAGAGGCACCGAACAGAGATCGCGAGCTCGGATCTTGGGGTGACTCCCGCCATTGCTGTCAACTGTTTTGGGGTTTGTGTCTCGAGGGATTACTGGGGCACTGTCAGCTGCTCGTTTCCTTGGCTGGTGATGCTGCACAGGATTAATGTGCTTATGCACAAACCGTTGCATGACTATCTGCACCCGTGGTGAGCCGAGCACACATATGTGTACACGTACTGCAGTACCACTGGATGATCTGCAGATACACCTACAGAGGCCCAGCACAGGCTGTACTGCGCCCGCAATAACCCCTTCCATGCATAGGGTCATACGGTAGGTTTTATGACAGGTGCATTTCGCTTTGGCTGTGGCTCGCCGGTCTGGCTGGGTGCCAGTCAACCACTGGCATGGCCCATGGGCGGCCCATTGCGGGAACCGGCAGGCCTTGAGGGGGGAGGTGCACTTGGGTCAGTGAGACCGAAACAGCGAGAATGAGAAACTGAAAACGATTTCGTTGATAGCGATCACTGATGACCATTGCGCCATCCATTGGCTCAGCGATGTTGACTGTGAGCGTCAAAGTCAGATTAGTTGAGAAGCTGCACGAGAGCTTGGCAAGCAACAGGGCGCAGCAGGTGAGACAGATGCCGTGTAGTTAGCACCTCTGTGCAGGCTGCTACAATAAGCATGCGTGCACCCAGCCACCTCACGGTTAGCAAACCGACCACCTGCACATGTGCATAAACCATTACCAGAACAAGTGCATAACGCATTGCGTCCAAACTTATCAATATAGATGAAAAAATATATCGACTATCAAACTTCACGACTGAAAGCAAAGCTTCGCCACGGAGTTGGAGCTGACAGTGCGACCGTCCAAATTCCTACTACTTTGATGATGTTTGTGTATAGGCGTATTGCTGCTTGTGCATGCTCAAGTAGCTCTGCTGAAGGTGATCATATTGTCGAGTCAGTGAATTAATCGCATAGCTGTTGATACACACGGGCCCGGGGAAAAATGCTCTCACACGTTGCTAAGGCTCGCCAGGCGCAACAGCTTGCTGGACTGCTTCAGCAATGTACAAGGGGTATCGCACATGCGATGCCAGCAGACGTGAGCTTGCTGAGCAACAGCATTCCCCTTCTCGTGGAACCCTCAACTCTCACACAGGTGCTTCCTCCGTGTGGCTTCTGTGAGCGCAGGCTGATGCTCCATTGCAGGCAGTGCAAGCAGACTACTCTTATACACCCGCTGGAAGGAACCACCTGTTTGTACCTGGTGAGTCTGGGCTATTGGAGGGAGGGCCCCGCGAGAAGTCTGGCGAAACGCCAAGACCTTTATTTGCTTACAGATCATAGCCTCAACATACAAACGCAAACTTCATCTGACTAGGCAGCGCAGGGTAAGCCACCTTGCATGTACCTCTGCACAGGTGGTTACAGCACAACAGCAGGACACCTGGCACTATGCTGCTGCAGAAGTTGGATTGCAGAAGCAGCAAGCAGCACCAGGTGCAACTTCAGATTCTTGCAACTGCGAGTTATGAATATGATCAACAATTAGCTAGCTCGGAACAGCAGGCACACTGTTGCCAGAGCATTGGTACAGCACATTGTATACAGCAAACACTACAACAGCAGTTCGGCAGCAGCGCTGCTCTGCTGGCGTAATGTGGGACGTCTTGACATCTTTAAAGCCTCCGCGTTGGACATGCCCACAATGTGTGTGATGGTGAAGCAGTCATGTGTCAAGGCTTGCTGCTAATTCACACGCTACTGTGCCTACGCAAGCTGGTCACGAAGCAGTGCTCAACACGTCGGTCATACACGCTGCTACTGGATGGTTTGCTTTTGTTGTGTTCTTGTGTCGTGTCAAGCACACTTTTTGCAGCGTGTCACACAGGCATGCGTAGTGGCAATACCTGATAGCTGATTCTGCTCAGGAATTGTCATGCTATGAGTCAACCTGTTCATCTGCTGGATGAATTCAATCGCACATCCTCACGTCATATCATGTTTGAAAGCACCGATTTATTGTACAAAACATGCCGTTCTACTGTAACAGCCTGCTTCAAGGCAAGCACGCTGCTGGCTGGCTGCAACCACTGTGCGCATGTTCCTGCAAGCGTCCCTGCAGTCTACACGCAACATCTTTCCTCTTACGTAGTTGCTGTTGCCCTTTCATACACTCGTGCATGCCCTGTTAGCATGCACGAGACTTGCTGGGGACCAAGCATGTGCTGGGCGCTAGTGATCAGACCCCTTACTTGCAGATCTCACACATGCAGCTCATCCTCTGACCTCTAGTTGCTCTTATGCTATCCCACACACGCGTGCAGGCCCAGTCAACATCCATGAGAACGTGCTGCGGGCGATGAACGTGCCAGGCCAGAACCACAGGGACCCCTGGTTCGCAGCGTTCTTCAAGGATGTGCTGGCAGACAGCAAGTTTGTGTTCCAGACACAGAAAGGCACGCCTTTCATCTTCACAGGTGCGACTCCTTGCTGCAGCTTGGTTGCTGCAGTTGACTGGGTCCTTCTATCGGTGTTTTTGGATATAACTCAACAACAGAGCAGGGATTCCTGGTGTGAGGTGGATACTTGCAGGCAGCAGCGCAGCCTGCAGCCGGAGTAACAACCTGCAGCAGTAGTAACAACCTTTGGCAGCTCTATGTCAGCTGCTGCTTCAGCACGTCTACAAATATAACAGCAGTAGCGGTCGTGGAAGGCACATCACAACAAAGTGCTGTTGTCCTGCAGGCACTGGTGGTTGGGAGGCAGTGCTGAGAAACACTGCCTCGCAGCCGCTCTTGCTGCCATGCTGCCATGACTGGACCTCTCTTGTCAAGCTGACAGTTGTGACATTTGTTTATGTGTCCTGCTGGCACTGGTTCTGGCGGTTGTGAGTCAGCGCTGACAAACACACTGCCTTGCAGCCGCTCCTGCTGCCATGCTGCCATGCTGCCATGACTGAACGCCTATAATTCAGCTGACATATGTTCATGTGTCCTGCAGGCACTGGCACTGGTGGCTGGGAGTCAGCGCTGACCAACACGCTGTCTCCAGGAGACAAGATCGTCACCTTCCGCTATGGCCAGTTCAGCCACCTGTGGATTGACATGATGCAGCGCATGGGCCTGGACGTGACAGTCATCGACAGGTGCGCACATCTGCCATGTGCTGTTCCAGGGTAGTTTTGTGGTGGGTAACATTGGTTGCAGCTGACAGTTATGGTTCGACATGATGCAGCGCATGGGCCTGGACGTGACAGTCATTGACAGGTGCGCACACTGCCCGTGCATTCGTATGGTTGGTAACATTGGTTGCAGCTGAAAGTTGTGAACATGATGCAGCGCATGGGCCTGGACTTGACAGTCATTGACAGGTGCGCACACTGCCCGTGCATTCATATGGTTGGCAACAGTGGTTGCAGCTGACAGCTGTGGATCGACACGATGCAGCGCCTGGGCCTGGGCGTGCCGGTTATAGCTCTCTCTCCATGCCTGTATCTGCTGCCACTGCTTCCCATTCCACTGTTACCTGCAGGCCGTGGGGCGAGGGCGCTGACGAGTCCATCCTGCAGGACATTCAACAGTGGTGACTGCTTTATCCATCTGTTGACGCTCTTTTTTTGTCTGCTGCAGGCCGTGGAGCGAGGGCGCTGCCGAGTTCATCCTGCAGGGAGTTTCCGCCACGATGCGCTGCATGCTTTGCTGGCACTGATCTTTGCTTCTGTCAAACCTGCTGCAGGCGGGGGGGGCGAGGGCGCTGATGAGTGTATTCTGCAGCAGATATACAGCATCTGGAGAGAGAGCAGTGTGTGCTTTCTTCTGCTGTCTTTTCACTGTTTGCCCTCTATCTTCTCACTTTTATCCTGCAGGCCGTGGGGCGAGGGCGCTGACGAGTCCATCCTGCAGGACATCCTGGCCAAGGACAAGGACAAGAAGATCAAGGCAGTCGCAGTCGTGCACAACGAGACAACCACAGGTGCGGGCTGGCACCACAGGCATGCAGAGCAGCGGCAGTTTGTGGGAATGGCAGTGGTGGTGGTGGTACTCATGCTAGCATGGCAGTCGTGCACAATGAGACAACCACAGGTACGGGATGGCACAGCAGCAGATTTTGGGGGTAGCGGTAGTGGTACGCGTGCCAGCAATGCAGTCGTGCACAACGAGACAACCACAGGTGCGGGCTGGCACAGCAGCAGATCGTGGTGGTGGCGGTGGTGGTACTCATGCTAGCATGGCAATCGTGCACAACCAGACAACCACAGATGTGGGGTGGCACAGCAGGCATGCAGAGCAGCAGCAGATTATGGTAGTGATGGTGGTGGTGGTACTCATGCTAGCATGGCAGTCGTGCACAACGAGACAACCACAGGTGCGGGGTGGCACAGCAGCAGGTTGTGGGGTTGGTGGTGGTCGCGGTACACATGCTATCATGGCAGTCGTGCACAACGAAACCACCTCAAGGTGCAGTGCAGCAGCAGGAGGCAGGAGTAGCAGCAAGCAGCCACATCTAATGATGCGCTGGCACAACCACAGGGTGCACAAGATGGTTGCTTATGGAGCACTAGCTCGATATGCAGATGACGGTTGAGCTGCTGTGTATTCTGGTCTGCAACACCACCCTGTACATCACTGCACGACTCGGAACAGTGCTGGGTCCATGTCTTGCTGCTTCTACGCCCATTATCATCCTCACTACATTACTGCTGCCCATGCACAACTGGACCCACTGATGCAGGCGTGACCAGCGACATCAAGGGTGTGCGCGCAGCCATGGACGCAGCAAACCACCCCGCGCTGCTGCTGGTGGATGGCGTGAGCTCAATCGGTGCGCTGGAGTTCAAGTTCGATGACTGGCGCGTGGATGTGGCAGTGACAGGCAGCCAGAAGGCGCTGTCGTTGCCCACTGGCCTGGCGCTGGTGTGCGCATCAGACAAGGTGCGCTGCATGGTCGGCAGCTGCTGCTGTGTGGGTGTAGTGTAGTAGCTGTGGTGGGGGATGGGGCAGCGGCAGGCAGGCAATGGGGCTCCTTTGTGCTGTCACTGCCCACTGGCCTGGCGCTGGTGTGGGCAGCTCGAGTAGTGGCTGCTGACTATGACGACCTGCAGTGGGGTTTGAAAAAGCGACACGAAATGCAGATGTGCGATACTCATGAGCTAGGATGCGAGTTGTGCTGCAGCTGCTTGCTGGTACTCTGGTGTGCCAAAAGAACATGCCAGTTGCGCCGCAGGGGTGGACCTCAGTAGATTGTATGGCTATAGCTGTAGGTGAATGGCGGCTTTCGTTCTGCGTATGCAAGCTGCAGGGCACAACGCCTGGATGTGTTTCAGGCGGTTTTCGTACATGCAAGCAGCAGCTGCAAATGACAAGCAGCTGCAGGTAGCAGTGGCGCTTACGACTGGCCGCCAGCTGTTGGCTTGACAGGGACACTGCTGTCGTTGATGCACTTGCTGTGCACCTGCAGGCGCTGGACCACATGCAAACTGCCAACATCTCAGCTTGCGTGGCGCTGCTGTTGCTTGGATCAATGCCCTGCATATGGTTTCTGTTCAGCATTCCCTGTGTGTTTTTCTGGTGCCCTGCAGGCGCTGGACCACATGAAGACTGCCAAGCTGCCGCGCTGCTACTACGACTTCATGGACCAGCTCAAGACCAACCCAGCAGGTGCGCACAGTGGCCTCAGCCTGCAAGCATATGTTTTACCCAGCAGCAGAACAAGCAGGGCTCGAGACCTGTGGTGAACTCAACACATAACACACAGGGTTCTAAACAGGCAGCGGCATCCGGCATCAGTGGCATTGTGATTTCGTGCACCAGCCTGAGATCCATTTGCATTAGAGTGAAACATGCGGCCATACAGAACAGCATGACCCCAGACAGCACACAGCAGCAGTCACGGCACTACAGCAGGCGCTGCATGTGCCAGCATGTGCCAGGCTGTACGTAACAGCTGACTCGGCACCTGACCTGCTTTACACTGCAGGCAGCACCCCCTACACTCCCAGCCTGTCCATGCTGTACGGGCTCAAGGAGTCCATCGGCATGCTCAAGGCTGAGGGCATGGACAACGTGGTGGCGCGCCACCACAGGCTGGCTGAGGGCACGCGCAAAGCAGTGGAGGGCTGGGGCCTGGAGCTGCTGTGCGCACACCCAAGGTCAGTGAGCAACAGCAATGGTCGTTTGGTGTTGGTCGCTGGGTGTTGCGTATGGGCAGGTGGGAAGGGCACGCGCAAAGAAGAGGAGGGCTGGGGCCTGGAGCTGCTGTGTTTACCCAAGGTGGCTGTCAGTGTCAATAGCAGTGGTTACTACTGCTAGCTGGATGGGTGATGTTGCCTATGGGCAGTTTGGATGGGCAGACCATTGTTTGATGCACCTGCAGGGGCCAGAGATCACTGGGATGGCCTGCGTGGTGCATTATGCTGAGAGTTTGCTGTATTATCTTTGCAATTTGAGTATCCTGCAATCCTTTTTGCTGAGACATAGGCATCCTGCAGATCTGCAGTTGACACATCCGTTTGGCGCTGCTGTGGCCTGTTGTGTTGCTGCAGGTGGCGCAGCGACAGCTTGACAGTCATCAAGGTGCCTCAGGGCATCGACAGCAACAAGATCGTGAAACATGCGTACAGCCGCTACAACCTGTCCATCGGCATCGGCCTGTCGCAGGTGACTCGCGCTGCTGCCTACTGCAGCTGGTGGCATGAGACCTGTCCTTTCTTTGCTGAGCTATGCACTGAAGAGCATAGGCTCGGGCAGACTTGCCTGCTTATTGATGTGTAGGAAATGTAACTTGTGGCCGGCATTCTGCTACCTGTAGCATGTTCCACTTAACGTAAGCAGTTTGGCAGCAGTCCATTGCATGCAAGTTTTGGAACCGCATGTAACATGTTACATAACATGTTATGTTCGACCGCTGTCCTGCAGGTCAACGGCAAGGTCTTCCGCATCGGGCACCTGGGCAACATGGACGAGCTGATGATGTGCAGCGCCATCAGCGGAGCAGAAATGGCCATGATTGATGCAGGCATGAAGATCAAGCCTGGCAGCGGAATTGGCAAGGCAATCGAGTACTGGCAGCAAACAGCAAAGGTCATCCCTACCCGCGAGGCGGTCTGAGCAGCTGTTGGTTGCAGACTGGTGCAGTTTCGGGCTGTTGGCTGCAGCGGACTGTCAGCGCGTTTGGTGCTGTGCTGCGCTGCTGCAAAGGAGTGGGCATGTTACACCCAGGTGGGCAGGTAACAGAGAGCATGCGTACAGCACTGCAAGGTGCATGCTGCACTTTGTGATTGGTTGCTAACGTGGCGTGTGTCCTGTTGTGTGTTGCTTTTTGGGTGTGGTGTTGTGTTTTGATGCCGAGGGCTGCAGTGGGCAGCGATGTAGCGCTGCAGCTTTCGGCAGCAGGGCTGCCAGATGTGCCTGCCACGTGCAGCTGCATCCCAGTTGCGCGTGCAATTGCGTTGCGTCTGGGTGCTTCATCGGGCAGGGCAGTAACTGTCCCCATCAGCAGTTGTGCTGCACGTGCCGTTACAGCGGCTGTTGCCGTGTTGCGGGCTGTGACTTCTTTGTTTTGGTTTGCTGGGGGATGCTGCTCTTTGCATGCACAGAAGCTTCGCTGCTGGCTGCTGCTGTGTTGAACGCAGTTGTTGGCTGTTGTAGCACAAGGGAACCAGCACTGACACTATGCTGCCTGCAGAGTGTGACTGTCATCAGAGTAGGGGCACACTGCCTGGGCTCTAAGCCAAGCTTGATGTCACTGCCTGGTTGTCAGCAGAGTTTGGTGTCACTGCCTGGCGCATTGCCAGGGGTGCTACACCTGTGCTGTGTTAGGATGTGCTGTGGTGTGTTAGGCTGCACACCACAGCAGGTGGTGTGCAGCAGAATCTGCTGCTATTTGTCAGGCAGGCTGTGGTGATCAAAACCAGCAGCATGTGATGCGGTTGCGCGCAAAGCCACCAGATGCGTCGGGAACGATTGGCAAAAGGTGCAGCTGCATGCGTTTAATGCAAGATACGTTGTATACATCTTATCTGACAGCTGGTCAACAGCAGGGGCGCCCTGCTGTGTTACAGGCTTACCATCTTGACCCTGCATCCCCATGCATGGACTTTGCAAGCAACGCTGGTGCTGGCAACGTGTGATGGAATCTATGCATGGCTGGCTTATGTATTCAATGTATCAGCTACAACGTCCTTCTGCTAGTGACTGGTCTCTTGCTTTCAAGCAATTATGGCAGGAGGTCGTTTGTCGCTTTGGCAGAAGGCGGCGTGCTGCTCTTGCAACATGAGGGCGATAATGGGGTTGTATGGGTGTTGTGTAGACAAGTCACGAATTGAGAGTCCGCATGGGCGACTTGCCCTGTGCCATTGGTCCATGCTTCTGCATGCTTGGGCAGTGTACAGTACGGCGCCATCAAAACTGGCATTGGCTTACAAACTGGGATGGCGTTGCTGGTGCATTGCAGCACCAGCATTGCTTTTGTAACAGCTTTTGAAACAGATTTCCTTGAGGCCCTTGATTTATTTGTGTTATGTTACATGAGCAGTGCGCTGCTTTTTTGACATGAACAGCCAACAACCTGTGTTGCAACTCCTGACAAAAGCCAGACAAGAGTATAACACCAGCTGTGCTCCGAACATTTGAAACACTGTACACAAATGCACACCATTGCCTGCTTCTACACCCTGCCAAGAGTCTTTGGCCGTCTGAAACAGTCACTGCTGGCACACCGTTTGCAGCACACTGACCTGCTAGCAGCGCTGCATACCGAGCTGCACTGCAGATTGAATCTGACACCAACTTTCTGGGCGCGTCTCAGCACCATTGACCAAGGAGAGCGCAAAGCACAAGCAGCCACACCCTTCGCTGCTTCTCTACTGGGAAAACGACACTACACAACACATGCAGTTGCAGCACAGCCCGCCTGACCTAATGCAACCCTCTGTCCCAAACGTACAAATGTTTCTAAACCACTGGACAAAGCCGAACCGGGCGACGGTCCAAACATGTGACCCCTGGAATCTAGCAGTCATGCAAATCCGAGCAACACCAGAAACCACAACATGATTGGGTTGTAAGTGTTATCTGCTGTCAATCTGGCACAGCAACAGCATGCGAAGCTGCAGCCTGGCAACTGGTACACAACGCGCATTGAGCGCAAACATGATGAATACCACAGCAAAGCAAGCCCAGTAAAACACACATATTCCTGATAGCGTGATTGTACAAACGCAGCACGGCTGCAGCACGTACATAAGCACTGCTGCTGCGCTGCTTCTACGTATGACACCTGCGATGTATACAAGCACAACAGCTACGTAACTGTATCTGCAATTGCAAACACACCAATGTGGAAACAGCTGCATACGCAAGCGCACAATGCACGTCTTCATACAAATCAATAGGTTGCAGGGGTACGTAACACAGCAAGCTGGCGGTAAGTATATCGAAAATTCCTCAACAGCAGAACAGCTACAGCATTTCAAGCGGCACCCGTGCCAGGAACCAGGAGACAGCTGTGATCTGTGTCGATAGAGTAACAGGTACCACCGCGCATAATGCATAACACCAAGAAGCTACTACGACAAGCACATATGCAGCAGTTGGGTTGGCACAGAGGACTGCCTGCATCACACCTGACCTACTGTCAACGCGCTATCTGAGCAATGCAGCAGCAGCAGTGCACCCCATCATGCACACTAGTGGCCAATACAACTGCAGCACCGTCAGCACGTCAGCACCTTGTGCCATATCGTGCTAACTGGGTGCCTTGAAACTGCAGCAACTCTAGCAAAGGGTCGCCGGATGCTGTAGAGGCCTTGCCATGGCATCTAGGCAAGCCTATCAGTTGATTCAATCAAACTGCAACTGTGTTATCAAGCATGCCAATATCACAGACGCATGTAACGGGCCAAAGCCGTTGTGCAAAGCAAGCAAAGCGAGCCTTCTGATTGGTTCTGTCAGCTATGCGCATACCAAACAATCGAGCAGGCCAATACGGGATACCCTTGTGCATGCATGCGTGTGCTCGCATACGTGCATCCATGCATTTGCTGCTGGGAGTGAGATACAGCAGCACAAAACACAAGCTGACATCACAGCTGTTTTGTATGCAGCAGCTGCTACTGCCCCGTTGAAAGGTGGTAGCAGCAACCGTCATACTTTGTGCACCAGCTATGAAAACTGCCAGAGCCGTATGCTGGCCAAAACTGCAGTCTGAAGCTCGGGAAAGCCTCGTTATAATGCAGTCAGTAACACACAACACACAACACACAAATACCTATGAAGAGAGGCACAAATAGGGTTCAAATGAGCTGCGTCACCATGAGCGAGGATGACGATACGTAATAGGTAGTAATCCACGGACATCATGACAGCAGCTGTTGACGCCAAATCCAACCTCGTCTACCTGTGCTGATTGGTGCAGTGTAAACTGCAATGCAGCACAAAGTACAGCAGTGCAGTGCAGCACAGCACAAAGCCCCAGACAGGCACTCGTTGTGCTGCAGACAAAACCCTAAGATATGCTATCGTGTGTGCAGCCTGATCATCATACAACCTTTCAACAACAGCACAGACTCAACCTGAACCACAATCACAAACCAACAACAACGCTGAGCGCAACATGAGACTGGCCAAGTTGGCACACAACATCAACAACCAAGGGAGCAGCACAGCACGACATACGTGTTGGCCTGTCTGCATGGTTCGAAAAACAGGCGTGACAGCAGCAAAAAAACCACATGCACACCACTTTGCTGGGCATGTGTAGCAACAATTGCAAGCTACTGCTGTCAGGCAGTGCGTTGCCACCTCAAATTACTGCAGCCTGTAGGCCACGGGCCTTCGACCCACAACACATGCACATTTTTTGGCACAAACTACAGCACACAGGTGTACACACGTGCCCGTGTGGCAGTCGTTTACACAGGCTGCCTCGCCCTAACAACTGTGCACAAGAGCAGCCGCACGTCTTCTTCTTCTGTAGATGCCTGCCTGATTGCTGCACCCCCGGCAACGCCCATCGCACATCTCATCATCACGTGACCACCCAGCACAGCTTGGTACCACAACAAGCAGAGATCGACCCCTGCAGCAAACACCAGAGCTGACATGACTGCAGCAACACGCTCTAGTTGTCAACATCTGATCTGCGTATGATCTGTACTGCAGATCTGGGAACAGCCTCACTGTTGCTGCTGCTGACCGTATTGCTGGATCTATATCCCACAATACGCAATGATCAGCTCCGCCTGCTGTGAGACAACAATAACCACAGCAAGCACGCCACACTACGCCGTTTCTTTTTGCAGAGGTTCCGAACACAATGCACGGGAGCATGAATCATCTCTGCTGTCGTGTGTGTACAACTAATACCTGTACACACATGCATGACGTTATGATGCTGTAACAACAGCTACGCCTGCTGACAACACACAAGGTACTTTTCTTCCGCCCTTTGCAAGCAGAACCCGGAGGTACCTCTCCTCCGCCCTTTGTTGTGAACAGCAAAAGTAACGACCTCTGCTGCCTCTGGCACGTACAATCCCCGCCCCCGGATCTCACAGCACGTGCATTGCTGCAACTGAGACCCCTGATTCCACCACAACCACTGCGCCTACCGGGACTAGCAGTGGCTGCTTCAATGCACCCTGGTACTATGCGGTACGTATGCAGTTAGGCATGCACCGAAATGCATCGTAAAGAGCCACTTTGAGCCAAACATGCACGCCGAATACATCCAAAACACAAATGTTGAGCGCGCTTTGTAACGAGACTGCTCAAAATGATACAGCCGCCAGCTGAAGGTGCCGAATGTAACAAACCCGTGTGACATGTAACATGTAACACGCTGCAGGAACCCCAAACCAGCCAGTTGCCTCCCAAAACTCCTCAATCGCAAAATTCCAACCAGAGCTGAATGACGACAAACGTCAGCAATGTTATATA
Source organism: Tetradesmus lagerheimii (assembly GCA_902809745.2). Classification (NCBI taxonomy): domain Eukaryota; kingdom Viridiplantae; phylum Chlorophyta; class Chlorophyceae; order Sphaeropleales; family Scenedesmaceae; genus Tetradesmus; species Tetradesmus lagerheimii. The sequence continues at coordinate 35,472 of CADDIJ020002543.1, read as the reverse complement.
GGAGCTGTCATATGCAATGATTGCCCAAAGCAGCATGCAGCTGTAACAGTCAGCTACACCGCTGCTGACGGCATGCATATGACAGCATACGCGTATACAACAAAAATACAGCACATGAGGTGCTTTCCCGAGGGTGCAAGGATGGGCTACACAAAGCTGTATGTACCTGGCACATCATACTGCAGTTTGGGAGTGATAGCAGCAACGGCAGGACGGCAGCAGCAGCAGCGTGACAGCAGTATCAGCAAGGAGCTGTGTGGATGATGCAAACAACAATGTACGTCTTGCTGGCAGGCATGTATGTGCAATCATGCATGCCAGCAGCACCAGCTTGGCCTACTTCTACAGCATGGCACCTTTGCTTTATGAAAGCAACATCAGAAGCATCCTATGTGGTGCAACACACTGAAAGAGGCTTGAGTGCGACAATGATACTAGCAGCATGTGTGACGGACCACTGTTTAGGGACGCCAGATCAGCAACCACCTCATACCTGCCAGGTTTTGTAGCTCTCTCCTGCAGCCTTGTCCGCAGCAGCAAGCGGTCCCACAAGCTCCAGCTGGAATTTGTACTGCTTTTTGGGCTGTACCGCCTGCTGACTCAGCACCTTGTCATTATTCAAATTTCGAACGCGCACGCTCCCATCAAAGTCAACCCCGTAGTATGACCACAGCGTTGTTGGGTAGTCCCTTGAGGGCTGCATGTACCGCCACACTTCACCCAGCTGCTTCCCGCGTTTGAATCCACCAACGCATGCTGACTCAGCGCCTGCTGGTGCGATCCATGACAGGTCACCCGTTTTCGAATTCGAACTTCCCGCCTTGCAGGAATCCGCTTCAAACAGCATCAGCCGCATGTTGACAGCTGGGCGACTCAGTGCAGCTGATACCATGAGCGCTCCGTTGCCTGCTTTCAGATCATCTAATGGCAAAGTGTATTGCTTAGCTGGATCTGCTGCATTGTAGATGCAGCGATCAACATGCGGCTGGTACAGATACCCATCCTGATTGATGGGACCTGCGGCACCTGCTTCGCTGTACATCTCCCGAGCAAACTCCGTATAACAAACACGCAGCAAGCTTTTCAACAGCTCACGCGTCTTGTCAGGGTGCTCAGCAAGGTTTGGTGTTGGCAGCAGTGGTAGCGTTGTATAGTTCTGGGAGAATCCTTGGTACGGTACAACCAGCGGCACTGGGCGGTACGGCAGTACACCTGTGAAGCCGGTCAAACGTGACAACCGCATGTTTGACCGAGCTGACTCCAGATTGATGTTGCTAGGGGTGGTTTTGCCAGTTGGTGTGGCGGTGACGTAACCGGAGTAGAGGCTGGGGCCGTCCCGCAACTGTTGCGGTAGGTTGAAGGTGATCTGTGAGGCAGTGTCAGCACACAGGCACATGTAGTTAGTTAGCAGAGGTTCAAAAATTGCAAAGAAGCATCGATCAATGCATTGCAATGATGCATGACAACGAAGTACAGCAACGTTGACACCCTGCAGTCATCTTCCTGTGCACTTTATTCACATAGTAGCGTCGCTAGTCAGCACGCTTGAGCCCACAACATCACCAGCACTAAGTCTAAAGCGGCATCGCAGCACAGCTGTCACACCGTTCAAAACACCATTTATATACTCATAACCTTTTACCCTCTCACCTGCACCTCAACTTTCTGCCCTGGCTGCACCACCACTTCACCCACAGCCTTTCCTGCAACAGCAAAACTCACAGACGCCCCAAGCGGCTGCAGAAGCTTCTCCGCATTCATCGTAAACCACGTGTCTTTCAGCGACACAGCAGCAGCCGGTTGGTGGCCCAAACGATATGTGATAGGGTAGCTCACTCCCGCGTTGGTCAGCGAAAGGGTGACAGTTTGGGAAGGCTTGTTGGATCGCAGTAGCAGGTGTGTGGGTTCTGTGCGGGTGGGGTTCTCAATTGCTGCATCAACTTGAATGAGGCCTGCAGCGATATCAGGCATCAAGAACAGCAGCAGCAGCAGCAGCAAGAGTGTCATTCGGTGTGTGGGTTCCGTGCAGGTGGGGTTCTCAATTGCAGCATCCACTTGGATGAGGCATGCAGCGATAAAAACAGGCGTCAACAACAGCAGCAGCAGCAGGATTGTAATGCAGTGAAGCGGGCCAGCAGATACGCAGCAGCGTCACACAACGCATTGTCCTGCACCACAAAGCTTAATGAGCTCACAGTACGCCCAGTGTCTCCCGCACCATGCCACTGTACATGTCCCGGCTGCAGTGGCACCTGCAACAAAACTCACTTGTGCCACAGTTACTGAACAATCCTGAGCCAACATGAACCTCACCTGCTCCCACTCTCGCCACCGGCTGTGCCCATCCCTTTGCCTTGCTGCGGCTATGTTTGCAATAACGTAGAATGCAACCTTTCACGCTGTGACTGCAGCTGCAACAGTGCCACAGCTGCTGCCAAACCGTGCACCAACCAACCCCACCTGCGCCCACTCTCGCCACTCCACTGTCCCTGCTGTGGCTGCAGCTGCAACAGTAGTTCTATATAGGGTCACAGCTGCTGTCAAATCCTGCACCAACACACCGCACCTGCGCCCACTCCAAAAGAACTGTCTGCACTCCTGTACAATGCACCCTTTCACGCTGTGGCTGCAGCTGCAACAGTACTTAGCTCGACTGCTGTAAATCATGCAGCAACCAACCTCACCTGCTCCCACTCTCGCCACCGGCTGTGCCCAACCCTTTGCCCTGCTGCGGCTATGTTTGCAATAACGTAGAATGCAACGTTTCACACTGTGGCTGCAGCTGCAACAGTGCCACAGCTGCTGTCACATCCTGCACCAACCAACCCCACCTGCTCCCACTACACAAAGCTGTCTACACTTACAGCCTGATCACCACCCCACTGTCCCAGCTGTGGCTGCAGCTGCAACAGTACTCAGTCCTGCCTCGTCTGCTGTCACATCTTGCACCAACCAACCCCACCTGTGCCCAGTCCACAAACTTGTCTACAATCACAGCATGATTACCATTTCAGTGCCCCTGCAGTGGCTGCAACAGTACTTAGTTCTGCCACAGCTGCTGTCAAATGCTGCACCAACCAGGTGTATCTACGATACAAACTTGGATGTTACACACTTGGGGACCTCACCTGCTCCCACTCTCGCCACCGGCTGGGCCCAGCCCTTTGCCTTGGTCCATCCGATCGGCTTTGCCGTCGAAACAAATGCAGCATATGCAGCCTGCTGCTGCGGCGCCTTGCGTCCAAACTTGCCATAAATGTCCTTAGCATGCGCCGGCAGCATGGAGCTAACAGGCATGCTGGCAGTGCTAGCTGCTAGCCGCCGCCTGCCCCCTGCTGCTGCTGCTGCTGCTGTTGTGCCACGAAGCGTGAAACTGCTGCGAACGGACGCAAGGAGTGACCTTATACTGCAAGATGCTCCTCCGGCTGTTAGCGATGCAGACGTTTTAGAATCAGCAGCAGCAGCAGGGCCTGCGCCAGCTAACTCTTGGGCGCCGCCACCATCAGCAGCAGCAGCAGCAGCTGAGTCAGCAGCAGCGGCTGCTTCCGCAGAGTGGAGGCCTTTGGTGCTGCCTCGCTCAAGTTGTTGCTGGTGGGACCAGTGCTCTGGCCTGGCCTGGCGCCACAGAGCAAGAGCACCTGCGACATCCACAGGCATTGGCTCAGTTATTATCACTCAACAACGAAGTTCATCACTCAGAAACAGATTTCGAAACAATGCTCTGGCCGGGCCTAGCGCCACAGCGCAAGAGCACCCTGCAACGTTGTTAACGTTCAACAGGCATAGGCGAGTGCAGAGTCACTCACGGGCACAGTTTTGACGGATAGTTGAATGGTTCTGCTGGGACCTCAGAATACAGTACCTTCAAGTGCTAGCGCAATATGGCGCATTGATATAGTCTGAAAATGTGAAATGCTGGATGCAGGTTGGAAAACACTGTAGCCAGAACTACAGCAAACACTGTCAAGCACAAGCACTCGCCATGCAGAGAGCAAGCAACATCGGGATGTGGCGTGGCGTACCTGATACAAATGGAGCAGCGTATGACGTGCCATCAACATCAGCATAGGTGTTGCCTGCTGTAGCAGTGTGCACGGCACTGCCAGGCGCAGCAATGCTTGGAGTCATCTCAAGGGTGGCAGCCTGCACGGTCCAACATTGTGTTACATTGTTACAAATTCAAATTTGAACTGAAACATCGAGTATCACTGTTCGTTCAACAGAATGTGTCACGCATTTGGTTGCAGTCATCCCTTGATATCAGCCTACATGCACATCAAGACACAGCCAAATGGTCAAAATAACAACATCAGTCAAACGCTGGTCAACTCACCGGACCCCATGAGCTGAACAGCGCTGGTTCAACGACAACGCTGCTGCGCTGCTCGCCACTCCACGACGCTCCTGCAAGCCTTACTCCTGCTGTTTTGAGCAGCGCCAAACCCACTTGCTGCGGCACTCCCCAAATTGGAATCTTTGGCACCTCATCAAAAGCCATACTCAACCAGGGTGTGTTTCTGTTGTTGTACAGAATCGCTGCAGTTGCACCGGCAGCTGTCGCTGCATCCGCCTTTGCGACAAATGTGCAGTTGCCGCGAATGATCAGGGCGATGTTGCCTTTCAGTTCTGCTTTGTTTGTGATGGGAGTGCAGGCGTTGATAGGGTTTGCAGGCACGATTTGTAGAGGGAGCTTCAGGCCGGTGTATCTGGCAAGTAGCGGTGGCATGGCTGTTGCAATCGCTGATGTCAGCATTTCAGGAGGCAGGGCACCTGCACATGCACAGCAGCAAAGACATAGCAGCAGCAGCAGCAGGTGTTTAGTATGAAACTCTTGTGACGCATCACATGGCTGTTGTGATTGCTGATGTCAGCATCTCAGGAGGCAGGGCACCTACATGCGCATACAGATAGCAGCAGCAGCAGCAGAGGTCGTCAGATATGTAGGCTTTAGGGGTTGCTGTGATTGCGATCGCTGATGTCAGCATCTCAGGAGGCAGGGCACTTACACTGGCACAGCAGCGAAGAGATAGCAGCAGCAGCAGCAGCAAGTGTTGAGTATGAAAGCATGTGACGCCAGACATGGCTGTTGCAATTGCTGATGTCAGCATTTCAGGAGGCAGGGCACCTGCAGATAGCAGCAGCAGCAGGTGATTAGCATGGAATCATGTGACGTCGCAAATGGCTGTTGCAGGTGCTGCTGTCATCATGTCCGAAGGCACGGCATAGCAGATAGCAGCAGCAGCAGGGGTGAGCACATATGTAGGCTTCAAGGATTGCCGTTCCCGTTGCTAGCAATCTGTTGCGCTGTTTGCATACAGCAATGTATGTGTGTGCAGGATACAACACAGCTGCTGAAAGCTGGTGACTTACGAATTGTTGCCTGCTTTGTGTTGTTGACACTCAGCGGAGGGTCCATTTTAAGGTCCACGCAGCTCATATGAATACTGACGTCGACAGCAGCAGTAGACAGCACGCCTCTTGCCGCCACACCACCCTCAGTGAGCCAGGGGCCTGCAGCAGCAGCAGCAGCAGCAGCAGCAGCAGCAGCAGGGAGCATCACCGTATGCTACTGCACGTTCTCTTGCCAGTTATATGAAGTAGCAGCGCAATACGATGACAACATTGCGGCGCAACGAGCAGCTGCCTTGTCTGCATGAGAAGGGGGATATATCGCTTGCCAGCGAACCAGGAACAGCTGCATCTAAATAGGCAATATCACAATACAACGCATTCGCTAACGTCATTCCAGCACACTCACCAAACACGCCATCATTGCCAGACGCGATTGCCACCAGCGCTCCCCGCTGCATCGCGCTGCCAAGCGCATTAGCATACCGCACATCTGTGTAACTGCCAGACCTAAAGTCCCCATATGACAAGTTTAGCACATCTGCTCCGTCTTCGGATGCCTTTTTGATCGCTGCGAGTGTGGCATTGGTGCTGACGCTGCCTGTCATCTTGCAGGACCCAGAGACTTTGTAGGCGAGGATCTCAGCTCTGTAAGCTACGCCACGCCTGCAAACACGCAGCAGCAATGCTTATTTGTTAGCATGGTTAGAGTTGCCTGGAAGCAGTAACAGTGGCAGCTGTGCTTTGTTTTCTCAACAGCCCAGAGCAGTACAGCTGGCCAGGTCGTCTGCTGATTGACCGCCTGGCAGCAGTGACAGCTGCAAGATGTTTGCGAGATGTCTGCAATCAAGATATTAAGAGCCCAGAGCAGTACAGCTGGCCAGGTTGTCTGCTGTTTGACCACCTGCAGCTGCTTTGTTTTTCGAAATCCCAAAAGCGCCGGCTGTGGCACCAGGCTGTTGTACAACAACATAACTGAAATACACATTGCTGCTAGCTAGCACACAACAACCAACCACAGCCAGCCATTGCTGCATCGCCTGCTGCAGCACCTGTTCTTGTGTACACCACGACAATGAGATAATATCGCTGCTACCTAGCACACAACTGCACCACAGCCAGCCATTGTGACAGCTTGCATCGCCTGCTTCGGCCCCTGTCCTGGTGTACATTGCAATTAATATAACAGGGAAAATATAGCGCGCAACTCACCATGGCCGGCCATCGTTGTAGCTTGCATCGCCTGCTGCAACGCTCGCCACCTGAGTGCCATGGCTGGCTTCATGGGCCAAACAGTCCATCTGCGATATAAGCAGCAGCCAAGGAGAAGATCTCTTCGATAAAGCACTAGTAGAACTTTTCATGAAGATTCCTTCAATGAGGCACGTGTAGTGTGCAGTGCTGCAGCGTAACTGCCCGCACAACCACTGCAGCAGAGTCTGCCAGGAACCAAGTTGACTGCAGCAAGCACAAGCCACAACAGCCTGCAGGATGTTCACATGCATGGGCTGAGTGTGTTCTGCTGCTGTGGCTTTGCTGGCCAGGGCTCCTGTGTTACTGCTGCTGTTGCTGTTGCAGGGGGTGCTGGCCAGCAGCCTACTCACAGGGTCACTGTCTGGTCGGTATCTGCCGGATACTGTTTCACCCACAAAGTCCCAGCCCTTGACGACTCGACAGTTTTCGCCTGCTCCTAGCGCAGTACAGCCACCGAACACGGGATGCTTCCAGTTCAACCCCCTGCAGCAGACACACGGCACAGTCATGCAGCAGCAGCAGTGAGCAGGGATACCGCAGCAGCTATCGCACAGCTGAAATTTGCGGAGGCAGCACGGCATGAGCAACACGCTATTCTTTAACTTACGAGTCCATGATAGCGATCTTGATGCCGGCACCGTTCAGCTGCAGCCGGGTATGTGCTGCGCCCACGCCAGTGCTTGAGTAGCTGATGGGGATCGGCACAGCACCAGCTGCGTTTGGTTTTGCTGGGGCTGCTCGACTTGCTGCCGCACAGGCTGCCCATGCTGCGCCCAGCATCAGCAGCAGACAACAGCAGGGTTGTTGCCGAGACATGACCCTGCTGCTACCTGGTCAACCGTTGTTTATGTCCGGTCAGAACGCTACTATTTTGCCTAAAAGTAACACATTCGTGATCGAGGAATGGCTGCTGTTCATGTTGCTCAGAGGGCGATCGCGACGGGTGAGCTGCACACGCCTCTGACTCCGCGTGTTGAAAACATTGCACTGGAAACGTGACGATGGTCTTGGATGCGAAGCCAGATAAAGGCGGTAATGTGGAGGGTGAGGCGATAAGAAGCTGTGGTCAGAGCCCTGGCCTGAAGCCTTGATCGGGCATTCTGCCTGCCAACGCACGGCTAAAGTATCATACACTAAATGGCAGAACTCATTGCAGCAATGGTACCGGTGTCACCGCGCATGTATGCGTAGTCACTGCTTCTGTCTTGCTCACGTGGTTAACGTGAAGCCGTAGGAGGAATGCCCCCTGCTGTACATTTCTGGCGTTGCTCTGAAAAGGCCCGTTGAACTTCACGTCACTGCTGCAATATGAGGCCAAGAGGATTCTTATTAGAGAGTGGAAGTTACACGTAGGCCGTTCGCCATCTCAGATGGCATGCACCACACAAAGTGAACGCAATCTTGCGCCAAAAAGGGAGATTGAAGCAACTTTGAAGCCAAAATAGTCCTAGACTCTCGATCAGGATTGTACAAGGCATAAGCTGGCACACCTAAAAGTGTGCTTTGAAACACCATAAAAGCGGGAGTAAACTGGCTAAAGCCAACATGAGCGCAATCCAATGGCACAACACAATGGATGCGATGCTAGTTGCACCAAAGATCATCCATATCAACCACTCCTCAAAAGTTGCGGCATCTCAAAATGTGTTTTATGTCAACGAACCAACCCGTGGGCCTGTGCCAGGAACGGCAGGCACTACTGAGTGTATGCAAGTTCACAGCTTCCACAAGCACAATCGCTACCACAATCCTTTCCGCACTTATCGGACAATCATCATCATCATCATGTTACCCATTCGGACAATCAACAAGCAACATCTTACTCTGCCCAGCTCACCCTCCTGATGCTGCTGAGCTGCCTAGATGAACTCTGCAGAGTCGTAGCTGCACTGCTGTTGCTGCCAGTAGCACCAGCCACATTCCTCCCAGCACCACTAGCACTGTTGAAGTGTCCCAGCTGCTGAAGCTGATGCTTCTTAAGGATTGGCTTGGGCTTATGCAGCAGCTTTCCCTCCGGGTAAGGAAACTGCCGCTCATACATTACATTACATTACATTACCGTTTACCGTTTACCGTTTACCAAAGTATGGCCACAGGCCCACCCACGAAGGAGCCAAACAAGGCTCATGGGGTCCACAAGGTCAGGAAAAACACCAATCAGCTAGAAACTTCAACCAACTCCGAAAGTTCAGACTCTTCAACAGAGGTGCTGCTATCAACACCAGAAAGCATTATCTGAGCTTGCTCAGGATTACATACTCCACCCAACAAGGGGTGGGAACCCCATTAGGAGCCAACGAGAGGCTCATAGGGGGAGGGACACTCGAAGAAAACATCAACATCATCATCATCATCATCATCATCATCATCATCATCATCATCATCGTCATCAACAACATTCTCAGAGAGAGAAGAAACTACCGAGAAGAACTCATCAACATCCTCGATCACCTGAGCAATCGACTGAGAAGACAACAGAGACTCAGGATCGGTATCTGGGTGACACCGCATCAGATAGCAACAGTGCACAAAGGCAGCTACCAAAGCAGGACGCTGTTGCATGAAAGCGGCCATATCTGGCCCTGCAGGGTGACATGAAGTAATATTAGTCCACGTCTGAGACGAACCACCAAAGGGCTCGAATAGCATAGCAAAACGCTCACGGACAGGCGCATAGAAAGGAAACTCCAATATCATGTGGAACTCATCCTCGACTTGCCCAGAGGAACACCCGGGGCGCAGACAGACACGCTCATCACGTGGGATAGGTGGGCGTTGCCACCGACCACTACACACACGCAAATCATGAGCACCCAAACGAAAACGAGTCAGAGACCCCACATGCTCCATGTTAAGCCCAGCAGTGCGTAACACATACTTAGGGCACCAGGCAGCAGGACGAGCTGACCGCATATCGTCATAGGAACAAGCTGCAAACCACCTCTCATAAGTACAGAAAACGCCACAACCACTAGCAGCATCACGTGGATTATCAGGACATCCCTGCCACTGCTGATATAGGCACTCCTCAAAAGCATTCAAAACAATCTTTGTGTTCAGGGACTGGAAATTTCTCATCCGCTGCACAACGTCCTCCAACTGTTGCGAGTGACTCTGCAAGTAAGTCAGGACACGCTCCAGCTGCACACACCACAGGGCACCATTGCCAAAGGATCCAGCAAGCTGCAGGTTTTCACGCATTGCACGCGCCAACAAAGAAGAGCCATCCAAATCCACTACTCTGTTCCACATGCCCACTGCTGCTCGCAACCACGTACATACCAAAGGTTGGGCCCCAAACTCCCTAGAAAGCAACAGGCGGCTCAACATGATAACTCCCAACACCTGGCACGCCTGCCGCTTTTTCAAGCGCAGCAGCAGCAGCCAGCACAGCTGCATGCCCATCAGCAGCCACCAGCTTTGCTGCTGCCTCTTTCACACCAATGCTGCTACTGCCACTGCTGCTCAGCTTGCCAGCCATAGAGTAAGCTGGACCGCTGTGACCAAACCCGCTACTGCCAGCAGTGCCAACTGCAGCATGGTGATCACCAGGGGCTGGGGACTCAAAGTCAATTCCAGCTTTGACGCTACTGCTATTTTTGCCAGCCCCTGCAGCCTTGACCTTGCTGCGGCGGCTGCTGCTCTGCTGCAGTGCTACACTCACAGCATCCCGCAATGCTGACATGTCTGAAAGTGCTGGTCCCTCCTCAGGCTGCTGCGACTGCTTTGTTGCCTTCTGAAGATCTGCCGCACCTAGTCTGCTCTTGCTCCGCACAGCAGTTACATGCGCACTAGCATCTGCTGGTGCACTCCCTTGCCCCACTGCTGCTGCTCCTGCAACAGACGGTGCACGCCCACTGGCAGCTGCTTTACACTTGCGTGTTGCCCGCTGTGTCTGCTTCTCCAGCAGCCTAGCAAGCTGCTGCTGCAGCTGCGCAAGACTCTGCTGCTGTTGCTGCTCTCCGCTACCATCCCCTGCACCCCCGCCAACATCAGCAACTGCCAGTGCTGGTGGCCCGAATGTGTAGGCAGGCCCGCAGGTTGCTGCAGAGCTGCCAGCAGTTGGCTGGTGCTCCCCAGGGCCTGGAGTGGCGCTGTCTGCATGGCAAACAGCAGCAGCAGCGACGGGCCACAGGCTGATTCAATACATATTTCAGTACAGTACTGTACTGACTAGTACTGACTAGTCTTGCCAAAACGCACCAATGGCATGCATGATGCAAGCACAATGCACTGCGCAACTCGGCATACATAGCAGGCTTCGTAAATATTCATAATAGAGTTGCAACCAATCATCATCATCATGTTACCCATTAAGCCATAGCATCAACGCCATCGGCCCCGCGCCCCTCAGGAGAGGAGAGTTGCAACCGATGTAAAAAAACACCGTAAGTGTGCCTCAGGGGCCGCCAGCAGCAAACGATGTACCATGCAAATCCCCACCCATGTCTGCCAGCTTGCCCAGCATCTGCCGCAGCCTGCTCTTGCCCCGCTTGGCTTTGCCCTGCAAGCTGAACGCGGGTGCTGACGGCGCATCGCAACAATGTACTTCGCATCGTTGGGTTTCATTCACAACGTCGTCTACATTCGCCCTTTGACAAAGCTCGCCACAGGGACCTCCAGCAGCAAACGATGTACAACAGAACCACCTACCTCGGTCTGCTAGCTTGCCCAGCATCTGCCGCAGCCTGCTCTTGCCTCGCTTGACCTTGCTAGGGCAATTGCCCTGCAGGCTGAACGCGGGCGCTGACGGCACATGCGGCGCGCCAACCACAACCACTGGTGCCCGCAGCACTATGCAAGCACGATGTACTTCGATAGGAAGGCACATCAGGCTCGTTGGTTACCCAACTGTTGGGAAACTTTCCATCTTAAAGGTCGACTCAGGGACCGCAGCAACATCAACACGATGTGCCACGCAAAGCACCCACCTATGTCAGCCACCTTCCCAGCATCTGCCGCAGCCTGCTCTTGCCCCGCTTGGCCTTGCCCTGCAGGCTGAACGCAGGCACTGACGGCACATGTGGCGCCAACCACAACCATCGGCACTATGCAAGCAAATTGTGCTTGGCTATGAAGGCACATCAGGCTTGTTGCTTATAAGATAGTCTGGGAAAGAAAGTCGACTCAGGGACCGCAGCAACATTGACACGATGTACGATCAAACCACCCACCTATGTCTGCCAGCCTCCCCGCATCTGCCGCAGCCTGCTCTTGCCCTGCTTGGCCTTGTCCTGCAAGCTGAATGCTGGCGCTGACGGCGCATCGTAACAATGTACTTTGCTATGAAGACGTAGCAAGCTTCATTGTATATCAATCAAAAAGTCGTCTACATTCGCCTGTTGACAAAGCTCGCCACCAGGGGCCGCCAACAGCAACCCGATGTGCGACAAAACCACTCACCTATGTCGGCCAGCTTGCCCAGCATCTGCCGCAGCCTGCTCTTGCCTCGCTTGGCCTTGCCCTGCAAGCTGAACGCTGGCGCTGACGGTGCATGTGGCGCACCAACCACAACCACCGGCACTATGAAAGCACAATGCACTTCGCTACTACTAGAAGGCACAACCGGCTTGTTGGTTACCCGATAGTACATAAAAAAGGTCGACTCAGGGGCCGCAGCATGCTGCGCCACATTGACACAATGTACCATGCAAAGAAACCCCACCTATGTCGGCCACCTTCCCAGCATCTGCCGCAGCCTGCTCTTGCCCCTCCTGGCCTTGCCCTGCAAGCTGAACGCGGGCGCTGACGGCGCATGTGGCGCGCCAACCACAGCGATTGGCACTATGCCGCATGCTGAGCACAACGTACTTCGCTATGACAGCACATCAGGCTTGAAGTTGCTTACCCGATATGCTAGGAAAGAAAGCCGACTCAGGGGCCGCAGCATGCTGCGCAACATTGACACAATGTACCACGCAAAAACACCCACCTATGTCAGCCAGCTTGCCCAGCATCTGCCGCAGCCGACTTTTGTCCCTCACAGCCTTGCCCTGCAGGCTGAACGCCGGCGCTGACGGCGCATCCTAACAACAATGTACTTCGCTATAAAACCTTAGCAGGCATTGTTTGATATTATAACATACTCGCCTACATTTGCCCTTTGGCAAAGCTTGCCCAGGGGCCGCCGGCAGCAAACGATGTGCGACAAAACCACCCACCTATGTCTGCCAGCTTGCCCAGCATCTGCTGCAGCCTGCTCTTGCCCCGCTTGGCCTTGCCCTGCAGACTGAACGCGGGCGCTGACAGCGCGTGTGGCGGCGCCCCTGCTGTGGCAGGCGAGTGGTAGTAGCCAGGTGCTGGGGTGTCTGCATCTGCTGCTGCTGCTGGCTCTGGCAGCTGGCCAGCCATCGTGAAGGCTGGTGCAGCAGGTGTAGTGCTGCAGCAGAATTGCGGCAGAAACAGAGACAGTGCTCGTTGTGAGCTCATGCGCATGACATAGTATGTCTCAATGACTCAATGTTTCATTTTCTTTTGGACAGTGCCTGCCAGCCATGCTGCGGCACTCACACAGAAGAATGCGCACTGCACACACAAACAACGACATCATGCAAATTGCTGACGTCGTGCCATGAATATGATATCCTCACCTTGCAAGAGCCGCTGCTGCGTCATAGTCCACACACGACGGCCCATCCACCTCCTTCTGCCCCTCCGCCAGCCTGCCAGCCATACTATAGGCAGGCGCAGCACGACCCAAATGCACCTCCCCAACTCACCTTGCAAGTGCTGCTGCCGCGTCATAGTCCACACAGGACGGCCCATCCGCCTCCTTCTGCGCTTCCACCAGCCTGCCAGCCATACTGTACGCAGGCGCCGCAGGCCCCAAATGCACCTCCCCAACTCACCTTGCAAGTGCTGCTGCCGCGTCATAGTCCACACAGGACGGCCCATCCGCCTCCTTCTGCGCTTCCACCAGCCTGCCAGCCATATTGTACGCATGTTTGTCCCAAATGCACCTCCTTAACTCACCCGTGGTGCTGCTGCTGCGTCATAGTCCACAGTGACGGCCCATCTGGGCCTCCTTCTGCCTCCCTCCGCCAGCCTGCCAGCCATACTATAGGCAGGCGCAGCACGCCCCAAATGCACCTCCCCAACTCACCTTGCAAGTGCTGCTGCCGCGTCATAGTCCACACAGGACGGCCCATCCGCCTCCTTCTGCGCTTCCACCAGCCTGCCAGCCATACTGTACGCAGGCGCCGCAGGCCCCAAATGCACTTCAACTCACCCAAGCGCGCCCATAGTCCACAGGACGGCCCATCCGCCTCCTTCTGCGCTTCCACCAGCCTGCCAGCCATACTGTACGCAGGCGCCGCAGGCCCCAAATGCACCTCCCCAACTCACCTTGCAAGTGCTGCTGCCGCGTCATAGTCCACACACGAGGCCCCATCCGCCTCCTTCTGTGCTTCCACCAGCCTGCCAGCCATACTGTACGCAGGCGCCGCAGGCCCCAAATGCACCTCCCCAACTCACCTTGCAAGTGCTGCTGCCGCGTCATAGTCCACACAGGACGGCCCATCCGCCTCCTTCTGTGCTTCCACCAGCCTGCCAGCCATACTGTACGCAGGCGCCGCAGGCCCCAAATGCACCTCCACCAAATGCGCAGCATACTGCCCTACACCAGGCACCTTTGCAGATCCCTGCTGCGCTGCCAAGCTGTTGGCAGGCCTACCAGCCATCGTATAAGCTGGTGCTGCTGCTGTCACTGCTGCTAACGCACCAGCCTGGTCATATGCACCCGGTCCAGGGGTTGTTTCTGCACCAGCAGCTGAGTCAGCTGTAGCCGAAGAGTCTGGCAAGCGTGGTGCCATGGTGTACGCTGGAGCTCCGATTCCTGCCTGGCTAGGCTGGTGGTACTGGCCAGGGCCTGGCAGGGATGCTGCTGCTGCTGCTGCATCTGCCGCTGCTGGGCGGGCTGCCATAGTGTAGGCCACTCCAGTGGGACCTGCAACGACAGTGCAGGCAGAGGTAAGCTCTGAAATTAGTTTGGAACGGCAGACCAATTAATGCATGCTGTACATACAACCAGTTCATGTGGCATATGCATATGCAGATGCATGCTGTCTGTATTCTGCTGCAGCTTGCGGCACTGAGTGGAGGATTCAACACTCAATCTCTGATCTGCTCAGAGTTGAACCGTTGGACAGTTGAGCAGGAACCCCTTCCCAAACAGGGACAGTCGAGCACTCTGCGGTTGAGTAGGTAGTTACTCTATTCGCTACACAGATCGCCGGCATGCCATGCTCTAGACTTCTTCAGCTTCACAGCTTTAGTGGACTGGCTATTCCACAAAAGCCGTATTGCCTCACCTGCTGGCAGCTCATATGCACCAGGTGCGGGCCCCTCCTCCTGCTCCTTTGCACCACCCGCCCACCGCCCTGCAATGCTGAATGCAGCGCCCTGTGCCTGCTTCACTGGAACTACCGGGCTGTAGCAGCCGGGGCCAAGGCAGCCAGTCCTCTCAACCCCTCCACATATTATAGCCACAGCCGCACCATCCCCTGCAAAGTGTGTTGATGCATCAGAAGCAGCGAAGCACCTCACCTGCTGGCAGCTCATATGCACCAGGTGCAAGCCCCTCCTCCTGCTCCTTCGCACCATCACCCCACCGCCCCAAAATGCTGAATGCAGCGCCCTGTGCCTGCTTCACTGGATCCATCAGGCTGCAGCAGCCAGGGCCCGTGCAACTTCGTTTCAACCCCTCCACAGTACATAGCCACAATCGCACCATCCCCTACATAGTGTGTTGATACATCATAATCAGCAAAGCAGCTCACCTGCTGGCAGCTCATATGCACCAGGTGCAGGACCCTCCTCCTGCTCCTTCGCACCATCAGCCCACCGCCCCGCAATGCTGAACGCAGCGCCCTGTGCCTGCTTCACTGGATCTATCAGGCTGTAGCAGCCGGGGCCAGGCAACATCGTCTCAACCCCTCTGCAGATTATAGCCACAGCCGCACAATCCCCTACATAGTTTGTTGATGCATCAGCGAAGCAGCTCACCTGCTGGCAGCTTATATGCACCAGGTGTGGGGTTCTCCTCCTGCTCCTTGCCACCGTCAGCCCAACGCCCCCAATGCTGAACGCAGCGCCCTGCTAAAGGCAAAAGCCTGTGCCTGCTCCATCAAAATAACGCGCTGTAACAGCCAGGGCCAAGGCAGCCATCCTCTCAACCCCTCCACAGTATATAGCCACAACCGCATCAACCCCCAAACAGTGTGCTTATGCATCAGCGAATCAGCGAAGCAGCTCACCTGCTGGCAGCTCATATATGCACCAGGAGCGGGCCCCTCCTCCTGCTCCTTCGCACCATCGCCCCACCGCCCTGCCATGCTGAACGCAGCGCCCTGTGCCTGCTTCACTGGATCTATCGGGCTGTAGCAGCCGGAGCCGAGGCAATATCCTCTCAACCCCTCCACAGTATATAAACACAACCGCACTGTCCCCTACACAGTGTGTTGACGCATCAGCAAAGCGCCTCACCTGAGGGCAGCTCGTATGCACCAGGTGCAGGCCCCTCCTCCTGCTCCTTCGCACCATCAGCCCACCGCCCCGCAATGCTGAATGCAGCGCCCTGCGCCTGCTTCACTGGATCTATCGGGCTGTAGCAGCCAGGGCAAGGCAGCAGCTGCGCTTCAGTGAGGCCCTTGTCAGTTGGCTTGCAGGCAATGGTCCAGGCTGGTGCTGCTGCAGCTGCGGGGTTGGAGGGATCGTAGTCGCCTGGCGCTGGCGCTGCTGCAGCATCACCTGAAGCATCAGGAACAAGCCGAGCAGGCACGTGTATGTTTTCAGGTTGTGAGCCAAGACGGCATTACATAACATGAGGCAGGTGCTGCTGCAGCTGCTGGGTTGCAGGGGTCGTAGTCGCCTGGCGCTGCTGCTGCATCACCTGAAGCATCAGGAGCAAACAGAGCAGATGCTTGAAAATAGCAGGTTGTGAGCCAAGATGGCATGACATAACAAGAGGCAAGCACACCACAGCATTCCTGCGTTGAAGGGGTCGTAGCTGCGCTGGCGCTGCTGCTGCAGCATCGCGTAGGAGCCAGCCACAAAGCAGCAGCATGCACAGTTGGTGGTGGGAACATCTGCTTGGACGCCATCCAGTAGAGGGATTAGATACACATGGTGTTGGCGCTGCTGCTGCTAATAATGGTTGCATTTGCTACACTACAAGTTGCTGCACACTACCATGCCTAGCACCGATCTGCGACTGGCCACCGCCCACCTTGACTCCTCTCCTTTGGCCGCACCCCCATTGTCCAAGCAGGTGCAGCACCAGCCACAGCTGCCGCTGCTTCTGCCACACCATACGCCCCCGGCCCTGGCGCATCACCACCACAGCAGCAGCATCCCCTGGCCCCCCACTTGCAGCAACCCTGCTAGCTATGCTGTAGCAGGGGCCTTTAGGCAGCTCTGGCAGCTGCTGCATCCGATGCTTTGGCAAAGCCCAGTATCATTGCATTTGCTAAGCTACAACTTGCTGCATGATCCAGTGCCTAGCGCCAATCTACGACCGGCCATCACTCACCTGGGCTCTTCTCCCTAGGCCGCACCCCCATTGTCCACGCAGGTGCAGCACCAGCCACAGCCACTGCTGCTTCTGCCACACCATATGCCTCTGGCCCCAGCACCCACTTGCAGCAGCCCTAGGGCATCAGCAGCTATGCAGTAGCAGGGCCCCATGGGCAGCTCTGACAGCTGCACTCACACAATGATCACACAATCAGCACGGTGCCAGTGTGCACACTTAGCTACAAGCCTAGCCACCGCCCACCTGGGCTCCTCTCCTTTGGCCGCACCCCCATTGTCCACGCAGGTGCAGCACCAGCAACCGCTGCCGCTGCTTCCGCCACACCATACGCCCCCGGCCCCGGCAAATCACCACCACCAGCAGCAGCAGCATCCCCTGGCCCTCCACTTGCAGCAACCCTGGCAGCTATGCTGTAGCAGGGGCCTCTTGGCAGCTCTGGCAGCTGGAAAGCACCCGGCCCAGGGCTAGAGGCGTCAGCTGCTGCTGCTGCAGTGGCGGCTGCGAGCTTCGTGCCTATTGTAAAGGCTGGGGCATCAAGTGCTGACGGGTCCAAGTAATCAGCTGCCAGGTAGGCACCTGCAGGAGTCAAACCAGAAACAAGTGATTAGCAGCTAGCCGCCGAAATCCCCACAGTATTGTGTGTTTGTGTACATCACCGATGCACTAATGTTTTCCTTCTAATGCATAGACACACAGCTGCAGACCTGTGCAGCTATGCAAGCACACCGGCACCAATCTCATACTAGTTGCCTTCCCAACTTACCAGGTCCAGGGATGTCTGCAGCAGCAGCCAGGCCATCGTCCTGAGGCCTTCCTGCCATGCTGAACGCAGGCCCCCTTGCTGCTGCTGTGCCTGCCTCACTGTAATACTCCCCAGGGCCAGGCCCCGCCTCATCTGCTGCTGCTGCTGCTGCTGCATCTGCAGGCTGCTGCAGGCGGCCCCCCATGCTCCAGGCTGGGCCTGAGGGGCCTGAAGCATCCACCAGATAATGGCTAGGGCCTGCATCACACCAGAGACAACAGCAGAGGCAACAGCAGTCACTAATAATAATAATCAATCCTTGTAAGCCATACCTTTCGGCATCGGCAACAGCAGTCACTGTTATGTCAGCAGCAGCAGCAGCAGCAGCAACATGGCTGTGTCGGCCGCAGCGCAAGAATGTGGGAAGGCGGCCGCCGGCCACCGACGCTCCAGGCTGGCCTTTGTCCTGACGCCCTCTGCAAGCACCACCTCACAATACTGAAGCTGTCCCCATATCAGGTCCAAGCACTGCGGGCTGGGAGCTCGCCCATGCTGCAAGAATGCTGTAGGGGATGCCAACCCACCTGGCAAGTCAGCAGCGTCACGCGCTTCCCCAACAGCAGCAATCCTGCCGCCCATCATCCAAGCAGGCCCACCAACCGCCATGCCAGCCGTATCCACCACATCATAGTCACCCACTACAGGCCCTCACTGTCTGCCTCGTACTATTTGGTGACAGATTCGAGCACGTTCTTTTCACTTGCAACATTGGGGCAGTTGGCTCCTCCCTGCTGCAGGGATGCCAACCCACCTGGCAAGTCAGCAGCGTCACGTCCTACCCCAGCAGCAGCAATCTTGCCGCCCATCGTCCAAACCGGCCCACTAACCGCCATGTCAGTCGTATCCACCACACCATAAGCACTCACTACAGGCCCTCACTGTCTGCCTCATACTATGTTAGTGACAGATTTAAGCACGTTGTGTTCACTCGCAACATCGGGGCAGGGAGCTCTTCCCTGCTGCAGGGACGCAACCCACCTGGCAGGTCAGAAGCGTTACGTCCCATCCCAGCAGCAGCAGCAGCAGCAGTCCTGCCGCCCATTGTCCAAGCAGGCCCACTAACCGCCATGCCAGCCGTATCCACCACATGATAATCACCCACTACAGGCCCTCATTGCCTGCCTCATACTATGCTTGCAACGGATTCAAGCACGTTCTGTTAACTCGCAACATCGGGGCAGGGAGCTCTTCCCTGCTGCAAAGATGCCATCTTACCAGGCAAGTCAGCAGCATCGCGCGCTTCCCCAGCAGCAGCAGTCCTGCCGCCCATTGTCCAAGCAGGCCCACTAACCGCCATGCCAGCCGTATCCACCACATCATAGTCACCCACTGCAGGGCCCTCACAGTCTGCTGCATCTTTGTCAGCAGGGCGGGTGCCCATGCTGTAGCAGGGGCCTGAAGGAATGCTGGCAGGTACTGCATAGCTGGCTGGCCCGGGGCTGTCACTGGCAACATCTGCAGCAGCAGCAGCAGCACAGATGACATGAGCATATTTGTTGCCAACTTGAAGTGACGTGTGTGTCCCCACAACAGTGCAGCGGTTGACAGGAACGCCTCTAGGCTGGCTGGCCCGGGGCTGTCACTGGTAGCATCTGCAGCAGCAGCAGGAATAGCAGAAAACACACATGGTACACTGCATTCCAGCCGTTGTTGGGACACACCGCTGGCTGCTATGACACCTGCTGTAGCTGCTGCCTTTTTCTGTTGCCAGTCTCACACCTCACACCTCACAAAGAGGCCCTTCCACAAACAGCAACATGGCATAGCTACTAATAATCCACCACTCGTCACAAACACTAGCTGGTGCTAGAATGCATTGGGCATGCTCAGTGACTGTGCGCACCGGCGACCCGCCACCGTACCTGCAGCCTTCAGCCTGCCTCCAATCGTGTACGCCGGTCCACCCCCGTCCTCAGGCACAGCATAGCTTGCAGGATCTGGCGAATCAGCCCTAGCAGCAGCCCCAGCAGGAGCAGCAAGCCGAGCCCCAAAGCTAGCTGCACATGCTGTTGCAGCAACGAGTCGAGTCTTGAATCTATGTGATACATGTGAAGGACAACCTCACCTGCAGCCTTCAGCCTTCCTCCAATCGTGTACGCCGGTCCACCCCCGTCCTCAGGCACAGCATAGCTCGCAGGACCTGGTGAGTCAGCACCAGCAGCAGCCCTAGCAGGGGCAGCAAGCCGGGCCCCAAAGCTGAAGGCCTTGCTGCTTTGCAGTGCTGCCTCTGGTGCTGGGTTGTAGTAGGCGCCTGGGCCTGTCAAGTCGCTGCCTGCTTGGTGTGCTGCTGCTGGGCTGCTGGGTCTGGCTGCAATAGTGAAGGCAACACCTGTGCCCGGCAGCTCCCTGCAAAACAAGTACAGGCATGACGCAGCAGCAGGTGTTGTGAGTCACAGAGAGTACGGTGCAGTAGGTGCCTGGGCCTGTCAAGTCGCTGCCTGCTTGGTGTGCTGCTGCTGGGCTGCTGGGTCTGGCTGCAATAGTGAAGGCAACACCTGTGCCCGGCAGCTCCCTGCAAAACAAGTACAGGCATGACGCAGCAGCAGGTGTTGTGAGTCACAGAGAGTACGGTGCAGTAGGTGCCTGGGCCTGTCAAGTCGCTGCCTGCTTGGTGTGCTGCTGCTGGGCTGCTGGGTCTGGCTGCAATAGTGAAGGCAACACCTGTGCCCGGCAGCTCCCTGCAAAACAAGTACAGGCATGACGCAGCAGCAGGTGTTGTGAGTCACAGAGAGTACGGTGCAGTAGGTGCCTGGGCCTGTCAAGTCGCTGCCTGCTTGGTGTGCTGCTGCTGGGCTGCTGGGTCTGGCTGCAATAGTGAAGGCAACACCTGTGCCCGGCAGCTCCCTGCAAAACAAGTACAGGCATGACGCAGCAGCAGGTGTTGTGAGTCACAGAGAGTACGGTGCAGTAGGCACCTGGGCCTGCCAGGTCGCTGCCTGCTTGGTGTGCTGCTGCTGGTCTGCTGGGTCTGGCTGCGATAGTGAAGGCGACACCTGTGCCTGGCAGCTCCCTGCAAAACAAGTACAGGCACAAGGCAGCGACAGGTGTCGTGATCCATGGTGATTACGGTGTAGTAGGCACCTGGGCCTGCCAGGTCGCTGCCTGCTTGGTGTGCTGCTGCTGGGCTGCTGGGCCTGGCTGCGATGGTGAAGGCAACACCTGTGCTTGGCAGCTCCCTGCAGACGGTTATGACACAGAAGCAGCAGGGGCTGTCCTGTATTTACCATGATGGGGTTCAAGTCTAAAGCACTATCGTGCTATTCATACATCCTAGCCTACCCAGTTGTTGGACAACACAGCCTCACAAGCATTAGCGTGCCACTCGAGCTCAAGTGTGGTAGTCTCATGGTGCGGGCTGCCGTGCTGCCTCCTCCTGCCTTCTCCTGTCATCTCCAGCCCTGCCAGCCATGCTGAAAGCAGACCCAGCACGCCCCGCATCTGCCACATATGCATAGTACTGCCCAGGACCAACAACAGCAACAGTTTTGCTACGTGCATTCCACACAAATCAGCCCACTCATGTTGTGTGTGCACTCACGTGTGGTAGTCTCCTGGTGCGGGCTGCCGTGCTGCCGCCTCTTGCCGCTGCCTGTCATCTCCAGTCCTACCAGCCTTGCTGAAAGCAGGCCTAACACGCCCCACATCTGCCACATAGTACTGCCCAGGCCCCAGAGTGTGTTGGACAACAAAACTGAAACAGCACTGGCACTCCACTCACGTGTGGTAGTCTCCTGGTGCAGGCTGCCGTGCTGCCTCCTCCTGTCGCCGCTTGTCATCCCCAGTTTTCCCAGCCATGCTAAACGCAGGCCCAGCCGGCCCCACATCTGCAACATTGTACTGCCCAGGCCCCGGCAGCAGGCTCTGCTGCTGCTGCTCCAGAGCGATGCCATGCCTAGGAGCAATTGTGTAGGCTGGGGCAGATGTGCCAAGTGTGTTGATGCTGCTGGTGTCATAATCAGTGGGTCCTGGGGTGTCAGCAGCTGCTGAAGCACCGGACCTTCTAGCTTTGGGCCTGTGAGAGAAGTGAGAACAGCAGCGGAATGAGCAGCAGTACTTGATCTATGCAGCACGATCTAACACAAGCACAGGCAAGTGTTGAGCTGTGCTTAATCACCAGCAGCATGGCTGCGCAGCCACTCTACTGCTGCTCACTTTGCAGGAAAGCTGAAGGCGAGCCCATCAGGCTTGAAGGCAGTGCTCTGGTACTCTGCAGGTCCAGGGGAGCTGCTGCGCGCCCTGACACTTGTCTCTGGCAGCCGGCCAGCCATGGAGTAGGCAGGCGCTGCAGGTGGCACCAACATGGCAGTTGTGCATAGACAACAAGGACACATGTGTCTTGCATCATGCCTACATGATACTGTGAATGCAAGCTGGGTATTGCATCACACATGAGATCAACCAGCATATGTGTACAAACATGTTGTGGTGCACATGCTGTGCCAAAGAAGAGTGCAGGTCTGGGCAGGGTGCACGAGGGTGCCCTGGCACTGCTGTAAGTGAAGCACAGCACCAATTGCGCACTGTCCTGTTAGCCTGGCAAGTTGCCAGCAGCAGCCTGCACCACTGCCTGCCCACCTGATGGGCTGACACTGCGCCCCCACGCGGGTTGAGTGTGGTAGCTGCCAGGCCCTGGGCTGCTGCTCCTTGCGCCTCTAGCTGCTGCTGCTGCCGCATCTGGCTTGCCGTGGATGGAGAACGCAGGTCCATCAGCACTGCACCAGCACACGCATCAAAGATGATTCCATGAAGTGTTTGCTGCAGGCTAGGTCAAGGTGCAGCTATCTTGCTGTTGCTTTCAAAAGTTCCGCAGTGTTCTCAACAGCGGCATGGGCTGCAGGAACAGCAGCTGCTGGGTGTTTGTCCGTTGCTGCCATCACTTGCACCCTGCCCACGCAGCAGCAAGTCAACATGTGTTAATACCAGCACAATGCTCTATCAGCTGCTGCTGCTGCTCCTGCTGCTGCATAACAGCCAATATCTGTGCTTGTCTGTGGTCACATGAAGAGCAGCTGCTGGTGTTCGCCAGGGCCGGGTGCTGCTGCCTCCTGCCCAGGCTGCCGCCAGCGCCCAGCCATGCTGAAGGCGGGACCACCTGCACTGCCAGCCCTGCAGCAGCAGCAGGGCCAGCAGCAGCAGCGGCGCCATCAGTAACATATGGCATCAGCACAACAGCAGATGCATGGAGACAACAAGGTGTGCAAACAGATTTGCATACATGCAGGCTGTTGCATTGCCGGCGGCATCGAGGTGAAGCTGCACAGGCAAGGGGAAGCAAGCATGGGTGACCCATCATGATGCGAGGTAGTAACCTGTTAATCCTCTTTACCTTGGGTTGTAGTAGGTCCCAGGCCCTGGCAGGTCATCTGCTGCTGCCTTGCCTGCCGCCGCTGCTGCTGTTGCTGCTGCTGGCTTTGTTCCCATGGTGAACGCGACACCCTGCTGCCCAAAGCTGCTAGGTAAGCTATAGGCACCAGGACCTGGCGTGTCATCCTGTTGTTACATTACATAATACACATACACACATGTCGTCAGCTTCACACATCACAGATGCAAGCATAATGACGCACAAGTACAGCGCATGCAGCTGCAGCAGTTGGATATCGGGGCTTTGCTCAGTAATACGTCCTGCAAGGTGTTGTGGCACATCTGCTGCATGAGATGTGCGCACTAACTAACTGTTTGACACTAACCTTGGTGTGTATTTGCTGCCTGGCGTCTTCATCCCTGTCTGTGTTACTTCTTGTGGCACTGCTGCACGCGCCAGCACCACCTGAGCATCTGCCATCGCTGCTGCTCCTGCAGCCATCAGGCGGCCGTGTACCACAACACCTGCTGCAGCGTTGCAGCCGCTCAAGCATGAGCTTGCACGCAGGACAGCCTGAGCAAGCAGCTGCTGCTGCAGTTGCAGACGGGGCAACTGCCATTGCAGCAGCTGCTGTGCCATCTGTGATAATGCACTGCTGCTCTGCAGACGGCGCTGGTGCTGTCCCGTGTCTGTGCCTGACTCGCTTTGCAGGAACGTACACGTACTCTGTAGACTGCAGATCATGCAACAAGCTAGATGCTGCAGCTTTATGGGTGTGTACTTGTAGTGAATCAGCCACAAGCTGCGACGCAGTTCTTGCAGTAGCGGCAGCAGCAGCGGCAGCAGCAGTAGTCCCTGCACAGCCCTGTGCAAGAGCAGCACCTAGGGAACCTAGGTAGTACTGTGAAGCTGCTGCTGTTGCTGCTGATGGCATACCCGTCACGCAGCCAGCAGCAGCAGCGCCAACTGCTGTAATGCTGTTGCTGCAGGCATTGGTGCTGGCTGGCTGCCGTTGACGCTGCAGCTGTTGATGCAGTAACTGTAACTGCGTTCCGTTTCCTGCAAAAGGGAGCGTACATTGCCAGATTGCTCAGACACCACAGGCATGGCCTACACGACCATCGCACTTTGCATGTTTGCATGTTAACATCATATGAAGAGTCAAACCTTGTACCGGTTCGACTGCAATGTGCGTCACCTGCTTGATCACAACTGCTGCTGCTGCTTGTGCGCTGCCTGGTCACCCCTCGCAGGCGGAGCCTTGCAGTGGTGCTCTTCGCCTCTGATGTCTCAACAGAAAATTTGCTGATAATGTGCTGGTGTGCAACTGCACTGCTGCACGCCTGCCTGCTTGGGCTGGCGTCGTAGCTGCAGCAGTCATCAGCTCTGCTGCTACCTGCTGTGTTGAAAACGAGTGGCATGCCAAAGCTGAACGGCAAACCAAACACTGGCCTGTTGCACGCACAGTCGCTGTCATTTCGATCTGCAAGAGTCCATACATCCGAAATACGTCAGGCGAACTCCTTAAGCCAGTGCTGACACTAGGCAGCAAGCACCTGCTGCTGATGCATCACCTTGACCAAGCAAGAGAGCGGAGCTCAGCAGTGATGCGCCCATCAATCAATCGCAAGTCATTGCCAGTGAATTGTGATAATCATTCGCGGTGCATGTCTCGACGGGGCGTTCTAGACTGCAACACTTGTGTTTGTGAACGTCGTGCAGCCGTGCCAGCTCCTTTGAACATGTGTAGTCCTCAGCAATGTTAGCAGGTGCTTCTTAACGGCGTTATGATGTGTAATTGAATTGCTGATGCCTAACACCATGCGCCGATGCAAACATGTCACTGACTAGGGTTCTCCTAGGTCTGACCAACTCTGCAGAGCGGTAGATTTTATGAGCCACAGCATAAAGGCAGAGGGACGCTTGCTTTTACTTGCGTTGCTTCTCAGTAGGTGCTACTGCAACTAGCCTGGGTATACAAACGGCTTGCATAACACGGGACAGCTGAAGTCTGACGTATAACTCAAAGTTACGCAACTTACGTAACTGGTATACCAGTCCGACTTGCGCATCAGAGCAGGGCCAAAGGGCGCACCGCCTCAAGCGGACATGATTACAAGCATGCACAGAAGCTTGCACTGAGTGGAAGATATAAATGGCATACTTGCAAACAGTGTTGCAAGCAAGCAAGCAGCACGCAAATTCGACCAAAGATCTTTGGTTCTAAAACGCGTGTGCCAGTGAGTGGCAGACCAGGCGAACAGGGGACATCGAGTTGCAACACAGCAGTGATGATGATGCAAAAACAATGCAGAGGGCAGGCCAAGCACACCCCGGCCGCACCAAGCACCACTCAAGCACCAACAAAGAACACCTAACAGTGCTGATGAGTGGATCAGATGGATCCTCATCACCTGGAGCAAGCAGAAACAACCATCAACTCCAACCGGGTGTTGATGGCAACGACGGACCGCATTGAGACAGAGCTGGTTCTTTGGTCACCCTGAAGTATATGTGTTGATGTCTCCCGCCATGAGCGCTGGATTGCAGCACAGCACCTTCTTCCATGCGTCAACATCAGCAACGGCTGCAGTGGCACACTGCGGCACGCCATAAGATGCAGTATCGCAGAAAACGGTGCACCCAGCCAGACAATTGATACATTGATCACACAACCCAGCGCCCACCAGGGTTCCAAACGTGCAGGGCCTGCGCAAACAGGGTAGAACTTCTCTTACAGAACACAGAGCACACAAAACAGCGACGGGCAGAGCATGTGACAGTATGATGCCAAGATGCCTATGCAAGTTGATGCTATGGCTTAATAGGTAACATGATGATGATGATGCCTATGCAAGGGGCCTATGCAGGTAGCAGTTTGTGCAGGACATTCAAGTCCAATAGTGTGTAGGCAATGGCTACAGGCAGACACAACACTGTTGGCGCTTGATCTGTGACAGTGAGTGTCTGACAGGCTGCCAGGTCCGAGTCCTGACAAACCTGGGGCAGTGGACAACACCCAAAGGTACTGCATATCACGCACTGCATCACACTACACAGTTCTCTGAGCTATTGAGTCAGTACATGTGTCAATGCAAGCGTGCCAACCCAACCGTCAGACTGCACAGCAGACGCTACATCACACTACACAGTTTTCTGAGCTTCCGAATTAGTACATGTGTTGAAAGAAGCGTGCCAACCCAACTGTCAGATTGGCAACTAGCAACAGAGGCCAGTAGGCCATACATCAACACTTCACAACAGTTGAAACAACTGTATGAAACGGTAGCTCGCACACAGTCAGCAATGCAGCTGCTGGTCTGTCAAATACGCTTGACGTGCACGATATGGATACAGGTGAAGCTTGGCTGTGCCGCGCAGAGCAGGGTACCTCAACATCAGGTTGCGGGCCTCCAGAACCTCTGCCTTTCAAAAGTAAACCCTTTCGTGTTCAGGAGGGAACAAGTCAGATATGCGGTTAACAGTAGCTTGTAGCCATCAATGTCAACATACATGCGGCATGCAGGCTGCCAACAAAAAACCACCCAACAACAGTGTAGGGAGCCACGCACTTGTGGCAAGAGAGATGACTTCCTACTCCTAGTGACCCTACCACAGCAACAGAGCAACAATCATGTTGGATGCACAGCCGGTTGGGTGTGATGCGTGCAACATGCCCTGAACATGAATCAAGGCATAACAGGCTGGCGATGGTGCGGAAATTTTACTGTAGCTGTGCAACCCAACCCAACAAGACAATCTTTAGCATTGTGGAAGGCTCGGCTGGGAACTGTCTACTGAAGCCTATGGCACGACATACCCAGATAAAGAAACAAAATAAAACCATACTTGGTGAGTGGTTCAGCCAATGCCATTGCTAGGCTAGCAACAGCTGCCTCAAGCATAACAGCCACCTGATCTCCCATCGTCTGTGCTGCTTCTGACAGCTGGCACAATGTGCACAGCGCTGTTGCAGTCAAAGCTGGCACCAGCAGCAGAGTTGCCTCTGTCACAGAGCGGAATCAACCCATCCCCTCCACCACCAGCTGTCGCTAGCAGCACCACCAGCAGCTGCACACTGCTGAGCTAAGCTGCTGCTGACTGCTGCCCAAGCAATACTATGCACCCAACATTACGCTGGCACCGGGTACCCGCAAGCCTTGGAGGCTCCTACCAGCTCTGCCCAGCTATTGACTGCTTGCCAGCCGGGCTGCACAACTGCTGGCAAGTGACTGACTGCTAGTATCATACATTGGCACTGTCAACTGCTGCCACTGTCGGCAGCAGCTGCACCCGCAGCTACGCTCAGCAGCTACGCTCAGCAGCTATGCTCAGCAGCTACGCTCAGCAGCTACGCTCAGCAGCTACACTCAGCAGCCACGCCCAGCAGCTGCACCAGCAGCTACACCCAGCAGCTGCACCAGCAGCCACGCCCAGCAGCAGCTGCACCAGCAGCCACGCCCAACAGCTGCTGCACCAGCAGCCACGCCCAGCAGCTGCTGCACCAGCAGCCACGCCCAGCAGCTGCTGCACCAGCAGCCACGCCCAGCAGCTGCTGCACCAGCAGCCACGCCCAGCAGCTGCGACCAGCAGCTACGCCCACCAGCTGCACCAGCAGCCACGCCCAGCAGCTTCTGCACCAGCAGCTGCACAGCAGCTGCATCCAGCAGCCGCACCCAGCAGTCACGCCCAGCATCTGCACCAGCAGCCACGCTCAGCAGCTGCGACCAGCAGCTACGCCCACCAGCTGCACCAGCAGCTGCATCATGCTGCTATGATAGAAGGTGTCCTCAAGCGCTGGTGCTGCCATCTTTGCTGCTCCACCAATTGCGCACAGCTCAGCGGTGGTGCTGCTGCTGGTGCCGCAAGAGCTCGCTGCATCAGCCACGCTGCATTAGCCATGCTGCAACCCTTGTCCGCTCTTCGTCTCCGCCGCCCGCTGCCCGCAGCAGTTGGTGCAGCATCTGCAGCTGCTGCTGCGTGCAGCTGCGCAGCTCATGTTCACTGACCAAGGCACTGGCCGGGTCAACTAGGCAGTTCACCATGCTGTGAACCGCTGCTGCCACATCAGCTGCGGACATACCGCTGCCGCTGCCAACAGCTGCATCAACCAGACGCAGCATCTGCTCACTGCTGAGATGCACTGCTGCCGGCAGCAATGCCAGCATCAAAATGCACTCACCGCGCGGGTGGCCGCTTCTTGCAACTGCCGTTGCCACACACTCCAGCTGTGCACCGCTGAGCTGCTGCGCTGCTGGCAGCACACAGCCTACTGCCTTTACGCAGAAGATGTGGCCACTGGAAACAGCTGCCTCAAGCAGCTGCATCGCCTGCTCTTGGCTCAGCTGCGCTGCTACTGACAGCTGCGAGCACAGAACTGCCACACTGTGAGCTGTTGAATAGCAGGACCATATCGATCCAGCACCTCCAACAGCAGCAGCCAATCCAGTACCTCCAACAGCAGCAGCCTCCAGCGACAGCAGCAGCAGCTGCATCACCTGCGCCCTGCTGAGCTGAGCTGCTGCTGGTAGCCTGCTTAGTGCACCAATGCAGTAGACAGCATGCTGGTGACCGCTTGTTACGGCTGCCGTGAGCAGCTGCATCACCTGCTCACTGCTGAGCTGCGCTGCTGCTGGTAGCTGCGACACCGCCGCTATGCACAAATGGTTGCCACTGGCAACAGCTGCCTCAAGCAGCTGCATCACCTGCTCACTGCTGAGCTGCGCTGCTGCTGGTAGCTGCGACACCGCCGCTATGAAC
The DNA here is from genome assembly GCA_902809745.2 of Tetradesmus lagerheimii. NCBI lineage: Eukaryota > Viridiplantae > Chlorophyta > Chlorophyceae > Sphaeropleales > Scenedesmaceae > Tetradesmus > Tetradesmus lagerheimii. The sequence goes on along the minus strand of CADDIJ020002543.1, from coordinate 6,471 downwards.
CAATGGTTGCCACTGGCAACAGCTGCCTCAAGCACCTGCATCACCTGCTCACTGCTGAGCTGCGCTACTGCTGGCAGACGCTCTAGTGCCACAATGCAACCGACAACATGCTGGCTTGTTGCAGCTGCCGTGAGCAGTTGCGCTATCTGCTGGCCGTTGAGCTGCGCTGCTGCTGGTAGCTCACCTAGTGCCACAATGCAGCCGGCAGCATGCTCATCATCACGGTGGCCGCTGCTTACGGCTGCCATGAGCAGGCGTGCCACCTGATGGCTGCTGAGCTGCGCTGCTGCCGGGAGCAGCACATTCAGCAGCTTCATGCACTGGTGACCAGCACCCTGCGATGCGGCTGCCTGCAGCAGCCAAGCCACCGCGCCCGTGCTCAGCTGGCGAGCGGCTGAGCAGTTGCACAGCAGCCTTGCGTGCATCACCAATGTTTCAGGTGTGAACGTTGCCTCCAGTCGCACCAGCTTGCGCAGCAGCTGCACCATTGCAGCGCTGCTCACACCAATGACCTCAGCTAGCGAGCAGACCTGCTCCATGCACTGCCAGCTGCTGTCTGCTGCGTCTGCTACAGTGTCAAGGCAACCACCAAGTACACTTGCCATCTGCTGTGCAGTAAGCTGGTGGTTTGTTCTCACCAGCTGCGCTAGGGCTGCCACTGCACCAGGCAAGCGCACCTGCACTGCCTGCAGCAGCGAGCGCGCCAGTGCATCTGGGGTGAGCTGTGCTGCTGCTGGCTGCTGGAGCAGCAGAGCCACCGTTGGTCCTGCAGACTGCACAAGCTGTGGATCTCTGCCAGATGCCAGGACATACTTGAGCAACACTGCTAGCACTGCTGCATTAACAGGCTGCTGCATGTATGGTAGCCTCAGCATGTGCTGCAGCGGTGCCATATGGCCCCGCAAGGCTGCTGTTTGCAGCAGCCTGCGAGCTGGCACTGGCTCTAGCAGTGCTGGCAGGCTGCGGGCTGCTGCAGCTTCTGTTGCTGGCAGGCGCGCTGCTGCAGCTGCTGCTGTTGTTCTGCTGCGGCAGTTCATGGCCAGCTGCAGAAGCTCCATCCCACCCTCTGCAGGAAGTCTTGCGTGACTCTGCAAGCAGCAGCGGCAGTACCAGCAGGATCACCAGAAACAGGTGCAGCGGCAGCGTCATAATGGGGATGACGCCTACATTTTCAGCTGGTACAACAGGGCAAGTAGCATCAGCACCAGGATATCATCATCATCATCATCATGTTACCCATTAAGCCATAGCATCAACGCCATTAAGCCATAGCATCAGCACCAGGATATGTGCCTGCACTGCTGCCAGGTTTTGCTGCTCTCCCACTATTGCAACGCTCCGGCTAGTGGGAGGCAAACATGCAAGGCACGCGTCCCCCAAGTAACTGCCAGAGGTAGACAACTACATTGGGGCGATATCATCGGCACCTGAATCGTGCACACCAGATGTCGTAGCACCATCATAGCCATGGCAATGAGTTTGCCAGTGCTGATACACACCCAATCGCCATCACAGCAAATGACCACCGCTAGTGGTGGTATGTCAGTGGTGCCGCCCTCCTGCTGCTGTGCCACAGCGGCGCGCACCCACACCTCCACACCTGGCACCCCACGTTTGGCTGCAGCCAGCAGCGGTGCATAGGCAACACGCACGCCAGCTCTGACTAGCTCAGCTGCCAGTTCAGGGGATACTGATCTTATGCTGAGCAGCTTCTCTGCTACGATCAGTGCTGCCTTGGGGTAGTTTCGCGCCACGGACGCTATCCAACCCATCGGCTGCTTCTGCTGAGCATCGCAGGTCTGAGCTAATACGTGATCCAACAGCCAGCCGCAGTTGAAGCGTACGTACGCATGAATGATGCTTCTGTTTGCCTTGTTGGTGGCAGCTATGCGGCCAAGGCCCTCCAGGCCCGCGCATCTGACTAGCTGCTCCTTAGTTTCATAAAGCGCAGCTTCTAACTTTATGCTGATCTGCAGGGAACCCGAACGTCGCAGATGAGTCTTGACAGAACAGGAGACGCTCTGCATCTCTGGGTACTGTATAGCTATGGTCCTGCTCCTCTATGAACAGCTTCAACCACTTGATACCATAGGTTTTACAAGGCAACACTGCGGAGATCTGCTGGTACCGTGTGTGCAACCGCAACAATCTAGCTTCCCGCTAGAAGCAGCATTGACCCCGGATCGAACGCGACCGGTCGTGGTAAAGCCGAAATCAAAGTGATGAAAATCCATATCAATTGATGATAAGTACATTTTGCCTAGTTGGGGGGCTCCGTAGACCTGACACCTGGCCCACCGTTCAAAGCCAACACTAGACCGCGACCCTTGGTTCCGACAAAGAAAGGGACCAGCGATCTCAATCCTGCTGCTTCTGCAAAAATATAGGTAATAAGTCAAGCAACTGCTGGACATGCGTATAGTAGCCTAATGATGAAGCACCAACAACAGAGTTCCTCTGCTGTGCGGCCTGCGACAGCAGGTCTCCTATGCGTGATGACATTCTTGTTTGGATACTCTTTCAACGCTACATCCAACCCCCGAACGAGCACGCCAGGTCCCATCAGCTACAGTGCAGCAGCACACACTATTGGAGCCAGCAGCAGTTTGATGCGAGCAGGCTTGGCAGAGCGATGCTCGCAAGATGACATAAATCGACAGGTGGAGCTTTTCAAGGTGGCTTCTGGTGAAATGAAGAGCAGGTGGGTGCCCAGCGCTCCGTACAGTACTGCAGTACAGCCTGGAGGCAGCATCAGAAGCAGCACATGCAGCGGCTGCTGCTCAAGGACGTCAGGTGCTGGAGTTCGCTGGGGGTACGGTTCTCGTGGAACATGCTGCCCTGTCATATGCCTACTCTTTGAGCTGGCCTGGTGTGTTCATGCGCTGGCTCAGGCGCTTCTCCACGTGGCCCGTTTTAGCATGCGACGTATCCAGGGTGCCAAACGTTTTGTCCCTATTCAGTACCAGAGAGATCTGCAGCTGCATCATCTGCAGTAGTGACACGTAGCACAACACGGCACGGCTCATGCATACTGCTGGACGTGTTCTGCCCCTGCAGCTGCCCAGAGTTCAACTATCTGCTGGACCTTGAGACGTTTGTTGGTGTGGAGCCAGTCATATTTGATGTAGGCTGCAACAAAGGCTACGACACAGCCATGATGTTTGAGGCCTTCACTCCACAGGTAGGACCTGAAGTACAAACCCAGCGGTTCTCGGCAAGCCCGTTGGAGCAAGAGTAATCAACAATACAGGGCGGGTCTACACTGTAGGCCCGGCAGCAACGGGTTGTAGTGGCAGCAAGGTATAGCGCCGTGGTGTTCTTAGAACAAAGAGGGGTGCTCTTTGGGGCGTGTGGTGGCCAGGTGACACATGCTGTACGTGCTGCTGTGATTGCTGAAGCAGACAGTTTTGGTCATAACCCAGGCACAGCAATCACTATGCGGCGCTACTATTCACCACTGGTCACCCTCGCAGCTTGCAGGAACATCAAAAGGCTAGTCAATACTGCGACGTAGGACAGTTGGACGGTGTGAAGTGCCAGCAGCGTCATTGCCACAAACGCTGTTGTGTTTCGTTGCACTAGTCGATGCTTCGCCTGATGCTTTGACGGATGCTTGCAGGAGGAGTTTGACCGCGTTGCACTTGGCAAGTTTTATGCCACCCACAAGCGGCTGAACAAAATCATGTCGGCCATGAACGGAGGGACCTGCGGCGTCTGCAACGACTGCAAAGAGACGTTCCAGGGCAGCAGCGGCCGTCTTCAGGCCGCTATGCAGCGTCGCTTGCAGGTCCACTGCTTTGAGCCTTCTGCCACCAACTACGACGCACTCACTGAGATGCACATGCACTTCTTTGGGAGCAGCAACAGGACAGCTAGGGGCAACGAGCTACTGTTGCATAACGCTGCCATGTCGAACTACACCGGCACAGCGGAGATGCCAAGCAACTGCGGAGAGCTGTGCCAGGTGCGCGGTGCGCTTGGCGGTTTGCAGGATAGCCAACAGTGCCTCAAGTGTTTGGATCCCGTGAATCTGAGCATCGCAACCCAGGCATCTTATGTGCTGCGTATTGAATGGGTCGGTTGCCTGGCATGTGTAAACACAGCGGCTTACTTTGTAGAGTCACAGCTGGGCGCTTTGCTGGTACTTCACACGCTGCTTTTTCACAATAACACTGTCAGCGCGTTGGCGTGCTGATCGCACAGCGGGGCTCTTAACTTGCTTCGCTAATTGCAGAACAGCAAACTCCAGGCATAATGGGTTACTGAGGAGTGTTGCTCAGCAGCAGGATGATGTGGTGCAGACACAGCTGGTCTGCTGTAGGTAGGAGGTGTGGAGGCGCACGAGCTCTCCTCATCGTCACACACCTTACCCCTTTTCGCAGGTGTCAAGTGTGAACACACCTGCCTTGTTAGCAGAAGGATGCTGTGGTGCAGTTACAGGTCATCTGCTGTGCAGGCACTTGCGTGTGCGCTTCTCTGATTGCAGCCTTCAACCAGCTTTCTTCGCCGTACAGTGTCAAAGGCACATGCGGCACGCGTGTGCGGCACACCATGTCTTTGATTGCCGTTGGTTCTGCTGCCGCACGCTGCTGCTGCTGCACGCTGCTGCTGCTGCACGTTGCTGCTGCTGCTGGTGCTGCTGCTGCAGATTCAGGGGAGTTCAAGCACAGCCGGGGCTGCAACCACGCGGGTGCCGCTGACAACAGTAGACGCAATGATGAGGTCCCTGCAGTTGCAGCGGCTGTTCATGCTGAAGATCGACACAGAAGGATTTGACCCGTTGGTGCTTCGTGGGGCGCGCAAGAGCCTTGCAGAACACAAAGTGGACCTGCTGCTATTTGAATACAATGACGGCGGTGTGTGGGGCGCAGACGGCCTAACACTAAAGGTGGGCAGCTGCATCATGCGCGGGCGGACAAGGTTGCATTCTACGTGTTCTGTGCAGACTGTCACGTCTGAGCTGGAGTCGTTTGGCTACATCTGCTACTTTAAACAGAGCTGCTCACAACTCCTGGCAACAATGTGTCTTTGAATATGTTCTGTGCAGGCTGTTACGTCTGAGCTGGAGTCGTTCGGCTACATCTGTTACTTTGAAGGCAAGCTACTCACACGCATCACGGGCTGCTGGAGTGACGCGTTGGAAGTCAAATCTTGGTCAAACGTCATCTGCGTTGCATCATCGCGTCCGGTGCAGGCAGTGCTTCGAGCATACAGCATGGCGCCCTTCAAGGGGCGATACGTTTGACTGCGCCGGCAAATGTTTCCTGCAACGGCAACGGTTGCCGGGTACCTTTCTGTATGGGCCTATAGCTAGGCTGGGTCGCGGTGAAGATGCCTTGCTGATAGGCTTGCTGCATGCGCAGCAGGACCTGTTGGTGCAGAAATGTGGCATGCTGCTGAATGCGCAGCAGGACCTGTTGGTGCAGCAATGTGGTATGCTGCTGAATGCGCAGCAGGACCTGTTGGTGCAGCAATGTGGCATGCTGCTGCATGCGCAGCAGGACCTGTTGGTGCAGCATGTGATATGCTGCTGCATGCGCAGCAGGACCTGTTGGTGCAGCAATGTGGCATGCTGCTGCATGCGCAGCAGGACCTGTTGGTGCAGCAATGTGACATGCTGCTGAATGAGCAGCAGGACCTGTTGGTGCAGCATGTGATATGCTGCTGAATGCGCAGCAGGACCTGTTGGTGCAGCAATGTGGCATGCTGCTGCATGCGCAGCAGGACCTGTTGGTGCAGCATGTGATATGCTGCTGCATGCGCAGCAGGACCTGTTGGTGCAGCAATGTGGCATGCTGCTGCATGCGCAGCAGGACCTGTTGGTGCAGCAATGTGACATGCTGCTGAATGAGCAGCAGGACCTGTTGGTGCAGCATGTGATATGCTGCTGAATGCGCAGCAGGACCTGTTGGTGCAGCAATGTGGCATGCTGCTGCATGCGCAGCAGGACCTGTTGGTGCAGCATGTGATATGCTGCTGCATGCGCAGCAGGACCTGTTGGTGCAGCAATGTGGCATGCTGCTGCATGCGCAGCAGGACCTGTTGGTGCAGCAATGTGACATGCTGCTGAATGAGCAGCAGGACCTGTTGGTGCAGCATGTGATATGCTGCTGAATGCGCAGCAGGACCTGTTGGTGCAGCAATGTGGCATGCTGCTGCATGCGCAGCAGGACCTGTTGGTGCAGCATGTGATATGCTGCTGCATGCGCAGCAGGACCTGTTGGTGCAGCAATGTGGCATGCTGCTGCATGCGCAGCAGGACCTGTTGGTGCAGCAATGTGGCATGCTGCTGAATGAGCAGCAGGACCTGTTGGTGCAGCATGTGATATGCTGCTGCATGCGCAGCAGGACCTGTTGGTGCAGCATGTGATATGCTGCTGCATGCGCAGCGGGACCTGTTGGTGCAGCAATCTGCTGGAAATTGTGCGTTGCTGGAGTAAGCTGTGCGCGGTTGTGCCCGCTCGTCCGCTG
>CADDIJ020002542.1:0-54960 GCA_902809745.2 Tetradesmus lagerheimii | reverse complement strand
TGCCTCTGTTGCTGCTGCTGCTGCTGCTGCGGTTGTTGCACGTGCTTCAGTCGCGCAAAATGGTGCCCATTGAGGAGGCGGCCAGAAGTTTGGCGATGTCATCGTGATCACTCATGCATCGCTCTTGTACGTAACCCTTGTTCATGTGTTGTTGCTGCTGCTGCTGCTGCTGTTGTTGTTTGCGTGCGCTGCAGTCTCGCAAGATGGTGCCCGTTGAGGAGGCAGCCACTGAGTTTGGGCTGCGATCCAGTGAGGTGGTGGACAGGATACAAGGGCTGGAGAGCATGGGCCGGCTCACAGGTAACATGCGTGGCAGCGCTGTACACACATGCACAACCTGGGGCGAATGCTGTATTGTGTCACTTTGGAGCGGTGGTGGACAGGATACAGGGGCTGGAGAGCATGGGCCGGCTCACAGGTGGGGAAGACTGTTGCTAGCAGAGACAATTAGTAGTCATGTCCGCTGTGATCTACAGTACACCTGTGCTGCACCTGCTGCACACGTGCGCTTGGGGCTGTATTGTGGCTCTTTGGTGGGGCCGCCACTATGGTAGTGGGGTGGTGGACTGGATACAAGCTATACTCTACGTTGGCGCTGCATTGTGTCATTTGGTGGGGTTGTGGACAGGATACAAGGACTGCAGAGCTTGGGTCGTCTCACAGGTAAGAGGCGTGGCGTAATACAAGCGCTTGCGGTACTGCAACGCAATGCGCTCTTGTCATGCAAGGCGGTAGCCGCACTGGGCGCATATCAGACGATTTAAAGGTAGCTCTTTTTCTGTGCATGCAGACGTCATGGATGAGCGAGGCAAGTTCATCTACATCAGCCGCCACTCGTCAGAAAAAGTGATAAGCAAACTGCGTTACCGCCTCTCATCTGGTTGGCCTTCGTTATTTCATGTGCATGCAGGCGTCATGGATGAGCGAGGCAAGTTCATCTACATCAGCCGCCACGAGATGGAGGCAGTGGCGGCATACATCCGCACCAAGGGCCGCATCAGCATTGCACAACTCGCAGCACAAAGCAGCGACCTCATTGATCTGGAGGCACGTGCAGCACCAGCAGGCATGGCAGCAGGCGGCAGCAAGCCTGCGATAGACTTTGATGATATGGTTGGCGGGGGTGAGCCAGTGGCTGTAGCGTGAGCATGGCTGAAGTGCTGATGCACGACACGCCCATCGCGATGCCAGGTATGATACCTTTGCACAGTGCTGGATGTGTGGGATTATTCTGTGCTGGTGTCGAGTGGTGAAGTTACAGAGACGAGGTTTGCAGTGTAGACGACATGGGGTCAGTACACCGTGGGTGTGCGCAGGAGTTTGAACAGGCATGCAATGAGAATTACTTAGGCAATTTCAAATTGAGTCAACTCCAGCAGACTTCACATTTGCGAGCATGCCTGTCAATCAGGTTGTAACATAGATTGTGCTACGCGCAACAAGCCTGAGTGTGTCGCATGCAATGTAGTGCCAGAGCCACAAACATCAGCACTCAGTCAGCGCCGCCACTCGAGCTCACTTGAACAAATCTTTTTCAGCCTGGCATCTGGGTCTGCATCTGTTATTAGATCCAAACGATTGCACCGATGCATCATACTCTGCAGGACAGGGCTAAAGCAGGCACGGCACGACCAATCATTGGCGCCATGATCATCGCGGCGCTGGAAGCATCCAGTGCACGTATGTGGTACCGTACCACTGTACAGCGTACATCAAGTGCCATATGGTCATGATGGCCAGCAATGCACCCATGCGCTGGCGCTGTTGTTGCGCTGCTGTGGTACACAGCCAACCAGCGAGCAATCACGTAGGTAAACGCACACAAGTACTGATTGCAGAGATCTACCGGCACAAGCTGTGCCGCAACCGTTGACTGTCAGGGGCCCTGATAGATGCACCGTGAGGTCCGACCCTGACTGCAGAATGCATGTGCAGACAAAAGACCAAGGCAACACACACCTGATAACGATAACGATGCACATGCACCCACCGCTTTCACAACCCACCCATGTTGCTGGCCCCAGAATCTCGATTCCCAGAAAATGCAATGTACTGGCAGGTAACAAAGCACAACCTGCTGCTACACGGATGTGCAGATGTATATGTGACACCAACCAAAACAAACCGTGTGTAGGTGACAGGCCACATGCAGGCAGCGCTGATTGTTCAGAGCATACTGGCTGTGTGTGCAAGCAAAACCAGCAGCAGACACAGAGCAGGCGTGCCTCTGCCACACCATGTCATCTACAGTGAAAGTCATCTGCGGTGCAAACAATATAAGCAAGCTGGAGAGCTTGCGTGATCTTTCAGCAAACATTTCTGGTTCCAATGCAACGGTATACCACCATCAGTGATTGAGTGCGAAGCCAAGTTGTGCCAAGCAGCAACACCAGCTTCCATCGCAGCCCCAAAGGGTGAAGAATGTACAAGCAGGCGAGCATCGCATCCATACCCCGTAAATGCCAACAGCTCAATGTGCCAAGTGCAGAGCATGCACCCACAATGCTCTCTCAAAAAGACGCATCAACCACCCATTCAACAAGTCAGCAATTCACTGCAGCTGCTGCGCCTTGTGACACACCAGCAAACCAGCCTTTGGGGTGGCTCACACCGTGTGGGCCATCTACATGGGCCATCTACAATGGTGACTGGACCCACATGTAACAACCACTCTATAAGAAAAACCACAAGTACATTCATGCCTGATCCTGCGTGCAACTGTTGGGAACAGTAAGATGGCTGTTGTGTAGCTGCAGGTTGTGTTCATGAATCCACCGCGCTAAGTAAACAGCGCCAAAACACAATGTGGCGACTACTCAAAACCTGTTCGCAGAGCGAAAATGTATATCTTCAGCCGGTGCCCATCCGCTGCAGCCACAGCACAAGAAAAAGTGAAGCTGCAGCACGCAGAGACGCTGCACTCCGTTTAGCCAACCCAGAAGCAAACCCCAGAAGACAAAGTTTGATAACTCAGAAAAACCCAGGCAGCACACCGCACCAGCACAGCAGCTGCAGCAACCGAATGTTGGCGGCGATCACATACGTATACGCGGCGTGCTTATGCTCAACAAGATGACAGCGCTCGCATGGTGAGTGCTTGCTGCCGGGTTCCGTACAGGGAATCACTTTGGCCACGTGAAGCAAAACGGAAGGTGCAGACACAACACAAGCAAGCACCCATGCCCAGTACCTGACATCACTGCCCTGTGGCGTTATGCATCAGTTCATACCCACGTTCCCATGCAGTACAACCATCTCTCGGATCCCCTGCAACAATATGTATTTACGGCTGCTTTGCTGGCTTCAGCATATCTTTTGTCAGCAAAGATCAAGCAGTAGCAGGCAGATACACTGCAATCTGCTCAGCTACAACCCACAAGAACACCAATGCAGCGCAGCACACCAGCACATGACTCAGCAACGGCTGCCCAGGCAGGGGCAGCAGCACACTGCGATCTGCAGCCGCCGCAACAGCCCGCCGGCGCCAAAACGACAGCTTATGGTGCAGCTCAATAGCATACGACGCATACAGCGGCACAAAGAATGCCAATACCAAGCAGCCATACACCAGCAGCTGCGCGAATGCTGCTCCGGTTGTACACCGATCTGGGAGGCCAAACGCAGTCAAACCAGCTGCAGGCACACCAGGCATCGCTGCTAGATCCACTGTTATGTAGAAAATGAGCTCCAGAGCCCCGCGAAAGCCGTTGCAGATGGATACAGCTACCTGCTGCATGCCGGGCACTTGCTGCATTGCCAGGGGAGCGTTCCACACCCAGGAGAGTGTCATAGCAGAGGCGAGCAGCAGCTGCAGCAGGTTGGACGGTGTAGGAAGGCTGAACATCCATGATATCTGCACAGCGCAACACGGCAACAGGTAAGATCGGCACGGCGAGTGAACAGTAGAGACCTAACAAGGCCGTGCGTTGTGGCAGATCATGTTGTTGCTACTGGCGGAACAGCAGTACACTGGTTTAGCAGCTTGCAAGAAGGGGGATCATCTGCAACAAGCACATGATGGCACAAGCAGCTGCCGCTCCTGCTGCTTTTGAGCTGCGGCCAGTTGCCTCCACTACATGGGCATGGGCAGTAGCACAATCAGTCACTCAGTCAATTGCACGTGTTTCCAGCAAGAGGGTTCATATGGAGGGGGTCCAATCTCAACCCAGTATTACCATGAACCAAATACACAACAAACGAGGACGCTCACCTGCAGCTGCATCATTGGCATGAACAGCACATAACCTCCCAGGATATACGCCACTGGGTGCTGCGACGCATGCATCCAGCGCGTCATGACGTCATACCTCTGCACTAGCGCCGGCAGCAGGCACATCAGCGTACGCAACGTACGCTGCAGCACAATCAGGCTATGTCGCAGCTTGAAGTACAGGGTGACACGCTTTTGCAGAAGCAGCAGCTGCAGCAGTGCCAGCAGCATCAGCAGCACCTTGCCAAACTGCATTGGTGCGATCATGGCGGGTACATGGCTGCGACGCGTTTGCTGCACGGACATCAGCAGCTGCATGCAGGTTGGGCGGGCAGCAGAGGCGTGCAGCAGCAACAAGAATGTGTTCTCTCGTCAGCAGAGGCAGGGGTCGCAAGTGTGCATGTGCCTGCAGCAGGCGCAGTGTCCAGGGCTTGCTTGTTCACAGTCTGTTGCTGCGACAGGTTGATGCAGGCACATAGGGTGCCGGAAACTATGCCATAAGTGCAGAGCTGCAGGCAGATGCTGCATCATCCGGTATCCGCCTCTTGTCATGTGCATAGTGCATGTGCGCACGAGCAGCGCTCACTTGGTTGAAGAGCACCATGGATAGCCCCAACATGTCTGCTTTGGCCAGAAACCTGCGAACAAGCGTTTGCGGCAGCAGCAGATCAGTATTTAAGGCCGTGATGTGGATTGTTTGGCAGGCAATCCGACCACGGATGCTGCAACCAGTGGCAGTTGCTGAGCTGTGCCACCAGTGCTGCTGCTGCTGTAGCTGTGAACTCGTTCTCCCTTACATGTTAACTTCGCTGCTCTGCCAGTACAACGACTCGTAGTCTGTGGCACCTTCTGCTGAGCCATACGCGCGTAGCAGAGGCGAGAGACGCACAACAGCTGCACCAGCAGCAGGCGTTGGTCCCACATCGCTGCCTTCGTCGCTATCCCCATGACCATCGCTCATAACATGTCCACGTAGGAACCTGTCAAAGCACTTCGGAAGCATCCCAAGGAAAGTCTTGAAGTTTCACCCTGCTTGGCAGTGTTCTCTGCAGACACATCTTACATGCTAGGTCTGTGCTTGTATCTTCCACTTGAAAACAGTCAACGTCTCGTTCAAGATCTCATGCATTCAGAATACCAGCAGAGTGCTTCAAACTCACTGCCTCTGCCGCACGTCCATGCAGCATGATGATGTGTCACATAGCAGTGTGACGTTGTCAGCAACACCTGAGACCCCGGACACCACGAACCACGGTGAACATCACGCAACCCAACAGCAACAGCCTAGTTATGATGGCAGTGGAATTATGCATGTACACACAAGAGAATCCTTATGGACAACAGTTCACAGTACGACTTGGCGCGACTAGTGATTCAGGGGGCAACATCATGTTGCGCGTATCATCATCATCATCATCATCAAATTACCAGATCAAGCCATAGCATCAACGCCATCGGCCCCGCGCCCCCCTCTTCTGGGGCGGAAGAAAGAGGGAGCACCGCTCATGTTGCGCGTATGACTGCACAAACCCAATACGGATGTTATCGTGCAAACAGGAGCAGCACTAGTGCCGCAGCACACGCATGGCTGCTGTCTGACAGGCATTGAAGGAATATGCTGCGCTGTTCCCTAGGCCTGCAAGTGATGGTGCTGGGCAGGGGTATACCCCATCATGATGTGCTGCAGCACAACAACGCGCGTTGCAAGGCAAACGGACTTCAGTTTCATAATGACATCCAGCACCGTTGGCAGCTGCTGCTGTGCTGCACAATGCACTCACACCTGTAACATGATGATGATGACCTGTGCAGGCTGCATCAATAAGGCATGATGCAGCACCTACTGACCAGCAAACCAACATGCCACATCCTTATGTAGAAGTCGACCCAGGCCAAGCTGCAAAAAGTCTGAAATGCAAAGTGAACGATATTAGGCGGATCCTGGACTCCAGGTAAGAGCAAACATCATACCTTCATGCAATGCTTGCCAAGGCAAAAAGCACAGCCCAGGTGTTGATCTTTGTTTGCACGCTGGACGCACCGCAGTTCAAACGCCACAAAACATGCAGTGCGACACGATAGAAAAGCCGAACAAATGTGAAGGACCTGTACTGCAGTGCATTGTGACCTTGTTCCGCCATGTCAGCACACATCAGCTACCGCTAATATCCTTACTTCAACGGCAGTGAAATGCAAATTGTGAGGAGTGCAGTGTGAGGTGCTGTGTGGTCATCAGCTGGGAAATCCCCACCCTAGCTGATTGTCAGCACAACAGACAAGTGTAATAAGCATGGCCGCTGCGTCATGCTGCCCATGGCAAGCAGCGGCAGAGCGCAGCTTAAACCATCATTCTGATGTTGTCTACATGCAAAAAAGAGACAGAGTAACAGACCAAGATAAAGTTCACATGACCATCACCGCCAGCGCCCGCCACATACGCTTCTTGGCAGTGGTACGGCAACCCAGTAGTAGGTAGGCCACGTCCTACTTACTACTAACACTCCCGCGCGCAGTAAGCATGAGTGCTCTGCAGCACGTCTGTTCAAGCCCCCACAGGCATTGACGTTAAAACTATCAGCAACATACATAAACATGTGCCTAATGCAAGGGCATTTTGTAACCAGATCAGGCTCCAGGCGACTGACACACAGTCAAGTACTAAGTTTAAGTAAGTTTATCACCGCCCACGGCTTGCTGCGCAAAAAAAACAGAGCTGAACCCATCAGACAAGCATGTCACCTACGCCATGTGCATCCGCGCTGCAAGCAACTATTTAAAAAAGGTTTCACTCATGCCGTGAGATGGCCAACAGCTTACGTGCAATCCCACCACCCCATAAGAACATAACACAGAAGCACAGCGGCAGCCCTGAGCATTCATCAGAGTTTTGATCAGCATTACTTTGACGCTGGTCACACATTGCTGCACTACTGCGCTAGTAGGTCAACTGCTTGCAGGTAGGGTGCAACTTCCTCTGCAGCAAACCACAAAAGTACCGGCGCAAAGAGACACACCAAAACATGTGACAGCACAGGGGCCTCAGGCAGAGGCAGTAGCAGGCTGCGATCTGCTGCTACAGCTACACCCCTTTCCCGCCAAAACGACAGCTTGTGATGCAGCTCAATGACGTACAATGTATACAAAGGCACAAAGAACGACAGCAGCAATGCGGCATACACCAGCAGCTGCGCATACACCATGCCAGTTCCACACCGATCCGGCAAACCAAAAGCAGATACACCAGCAGCTGGCACCCCCGGCATGAATCCCAGATCGATAATAACATATAGCACCAATTCAAATACGCCGCGACAGCTGCTGCAGGCTGCTGTTGCTGCTGTGTCCATGCCTGGCAGCTTGTGCATTGAAGCCGGGGAGCCCCACACCCAGGACAGCGACACGGCAGCAGCCAGCGGCTGCAGGAACACGCCAGCACGGGTGGGCAGCGCATATGCACAGGAGGCCTGCACAGGCAGCAGCAGCAGCAAGATTGAGCGTTGTCAGCAGGACAGTACTGCGAAAGATAGCAGGCCGGCAGCACCCAGCAACAACTATGCACAACGGCATTCCTTGCGTTCAAGTTGTGCAGTGCACGCCACATAACTTGGTGAACGGCCTCCTCTGCTGATATGGGACAGCAAACGCACAGCTGCACTCTGTTCTGTATGTCGCTGCGCCTTCGGGCAATCAGAAGCCAAGAACGCCATCATTACGCTGGTTTGCTGTGGGCAGCAAGCCATTGGGCCGAGTTCCAACCAGGCACAGGAAAACAACGAACAGCAAGTAAGTCCCTGTTGTGCTGGGTCCTACTGCCCTACCTGAAGGTGCATCAGCGATGGAAAGAACATGTACAGCGCAAGTGCTGTTGCAACGCTATGTTGTCCAGCGTTTGCCCACTTGGTCATGATGTCGCTGCCGCGGTTCAACACCAGTAAAAACGCTGCGGCGGCTCGCACCAGCCTGTTGCTGAGCGTGATGGTGTGCCTGTAGCGTAGGTACACGCCTAGCCGCTTGCGCAGCAGCAGCAGCTGCAGCATGCTAAGCAGCAACAAGCCTGCCAGAGCCTTCTGCGTGTTGGCTTCCAGGGACAAACGTGCTGTGCCTGTGTGACGTAGCAGCGGCAGCATCAGCAACGTACCCTGCAGCACACAGGCAGGACGCAAGCAAAATCGATGTATCACACATCATTGCATGATCTGCATAGTGTTATGCCGAAAGTGTGACGCATGTGCAACTTGTTACAACAAGAGCAAGCATGACAGCTGCTGCAGCTCTAGTGACACGCCATCGCTATCACTGCGTCCTGCTGATGAATGCTGCACGGCACTTTTCACCATCAAGCCGCGGCAGATGCATCACAGAGTGATGACACGCACAGCTTTGCAAGGTTTGGCATCAGCCCTGACTTTTCTAGTCATGAAGTAGGCATGATCATGTCTGTTAGGGGGTGATTGTGTCAGCATGTTTGCGGAGCCCTGCTCATACTAGCCATGAGCATGTTTGCATCAAACAGCAGCAGAGTGGGCTACGGAACATTTGCACAGCCCCGCTCTTGCTAGTTATACTAGTCCCGCATCTGTTGCACTGTTGTTCAACATGTGCTTTGCAGTGTGTGCCATCATCCAGTGGTTGCAGTGCAACCTGTGTCAGTGCTCGAACTGCTTTCCAGGCACGCTGCAATGCAGATCAATCAAGCTGCCTGCGCACCATGTTGAACAAGGACATGGTCAGCCCCAAGCCATCCGCTTTGGCTAGAAACCTGCAAAAACACGGATAAACGCAATCTGATCACAGCCACATCGCTGCTGTTGCAGTGCAGAGGAGGCGCTTTGAAAGCAGCAACAGCAGCAACAGCAGAGGCACCACTGGGACGGCGCGAACAGGCTACGCACATGGCTACTTCCGGGCTCCTCCAGTAGACTGCTTCGTAGTTGTGCCCCGGACCGCCATCGCAACCGGGGTACGCACGCAACAGGCATGAAAGCCTTACAACTGGCCGGTCGTCATCAGAGTCACCGTATTCAGCCATACCACGGCGTTATAGATCGCTTCAGATGAACCGTGCATCTTTATAAGCGTGTACAGTTCCTTTGGCAATATGGGTGTTTTGTTTGCTGTGGGCTGTGCGACTGTTGGTCTCCTCCCAGCCTTCGAAGCCGCCGCGGCGTTTATCATGCACCAAACATGATTATTGCGTATGAATCTTTCCTTGTATGTATGCTTGTCTTGCTGTAGTAGGCCAGGGAGGGTTGTCACCGGTCGTCTGTGATACTGGTAACCTGTACCATGGGGACCTCCCGCATGACTGCCTGCAAGTGACGTTGATGCTGCAGTTCGTACAACCAAAGGATGCCGATCGCAGACCGCATGGGCTCAAAAAGCACTGAAGCATATGCCCGAACCAGAGACTGCCGTGGAACCTGGGGTCTCCTGATGAGCAGCATAAACTGCAACTATTGCACGTCTGCAAGTGCTCCCCATCGTATGCTGTAGAAGTTCTGACTGGCCAAGGTACATATGTGACTGTCCTTTTTGCAGCACTCAACCCAGGCAAATACACAGCAACTTCCTGGCATGCATATGCGCTACAGCCGTACATTCAGATGTCGCGTATTCGGACTATTGTGCACACATAACCGTGTTGCAGCACACGGAACAACTAGCAGGAGGCTTCCTTTCAGGCGCCATGGTCAGTGCCGCACTTGCTGCAAGCCAGCAGCATCTTGTGATGCTAGGCAGCAGCGCAGGCTAGCCTGGATCTTCAAACACCACAGCAACCTGTGGAAATGCGCCAGCATAGCCACACTGCCTTGAGGCCATTGCACTCACACTAGCAGATGAAGCGCACTGCACAGAAAGAATTCTTGCATTGCAGCTCTTGGCAGCGAAGCCATCTGAGCCACCACCAGAATATGTACCATGCCAAGTGACTGATCTGTGACAGCAGTTTGTTCTACTGGTTCAGCACCCTGGAACCGTAAATCAAGCATGAGGGCACACTACGTGACTGTGGCGATTCGTTGCCACGCGTGGTGCCAAGCCTCACCGTGTGACAGCGCTGTCGGCACAGCAGCTGCAACAGCTGCGACAGTCGGCAGAAGAGCTATCAAAACAACGACACATGACAAGTAAACAACTGTGATTTGATCTCCAAGTACTACAAGGCACGAGGTTTTCAAGAACGCTACTGTGCCTTGACATGGCATGACACAATGCAGTACTCATCTGTGTTCTGCAATACGTGCTTCACGCATCCACTGGACACAACAGAAGATCGCTTTGGAACCACAGCACAATAAGGCCGTCTTTGTCATGGAAAAAGGCATCACCGAGTGACACCGCTGCTGCTACAGGTGAAACGCTAGCCTGGCAGGTGCAACGCCAGCGTGGCAGTCAAGCTCACCAACAGCAACGCAGCGCTGAGGTGCAGCACCCAGCACCCAGCAACTTGGTGACCAACACTAGTAGTATTTGACAGCACAGTACAGACGCGGCGCGCTCAAAAGAACGTCACAACAGGGCACGACAGCTGTGAAGCACCGTGCAGTACAGTGCTGCAGCATCCACTTGTTGAACAGCAATGATCCCCATGCGCCAAGCCGCCTAATAACAACACGCATGTGCGGTGCTAGTGCAGTGCTGCGGCATAAGCAGTGGCTCTTTCGCAACCACCACAAAACGTATATGACAATGCTGGTAACTGCCGTGCAGCAGTACTGCCACATGAGCTTGCACACTGGGCCTAACCATAACACAGGTAGCCGCCCCGAACACACACAGGCTCAAAGCCAGCAGCTGTGCCAACTTCAGAAAGGCTGCACTCGCACGATCTGCATTGAAGCAGAGAAAAGCGCGCAATTCAGAGACGAAACCAAGCAGGCTGGAAAGGCCGTGCTGACAACGCAGCAACAAGCAGCTTCGCACCCGCAAATGCATTGTGCAGTATAATAAGTAAGCAGCGGCTACGGCCACATCAATCGCTGACAACAGTTCCCTGCTGATCATGATTAGGCAGATGATCATCTGCCGCAGCACAGTGCATTAGTGCTGGCCGGATGCAGCACAAGCAACACTCCACGATTTCGCGCAAATGCACGATGGGCCACCTATCAAGTATAGCAGCCAGCTAATCAAGCATCATATATCAGTACATCAGCCTGGCTTGATATCTGTCAGAGCACTGTACAGTGCAAGTGCGGTACTGCAGCATAAGCAATGGCGCTTTCAGATCACCTCAAGACAGGTGTGACAGTGCAGTACAGCGTAAGCTACGGCAAACTCCCAGCTTCCTGGAAAGCAAGTAATTGGCGCTGTATACCACGTATAACAGCGGTACGGTCATCATAGTAACAACAGACTCTTGCGTACCATGTGCCAGAGCACAGTATGATAGCGCATGCCAATACAGCACAACGATCCACGGCTTTTCACAACCTACCACAAAACAGTTATGACGGAGCTATGGCGCTACAGCAGCATGAGAAACGGCAAGCCCCAATGTCCTGGAAAACAAAGCATGTCGAAACTTTCATCAACCAACTCAACGGTACGATCACGTCAGCTACCAACACAAATCTGTGGCGGCAGGCGCGTGTGCGGCAATGCCATAAACCTAAACTACAGCAGGGAAGGCCTGCTGCACCACCAAAAACTCGGCTAACATGTACGGCACATCAAAGTAGCCGCATAGACAAGATCTGTCCTGGATCAGGCTCACATTGAGGATTGCTACTGCGTTCAGACAATACAGCTGGCATTGCACCAGCGTCTGCTGCACTCTGCAGAACAGAGCGCTTCTGCAACGCCATGCGCATGTCAGCATACACCCCTGCCAAAATTTGCTGCCAACAACCTCAGATACCAGAAGCAACGCACAGGGTGCAACTGCGGTACCAAAAACATCCCCTACATTGACAACCAGGCATCCTTTTGCACCACAACAACACGCATGTGTACACAGGCATCTTTGAACTGCTAAAGTCAGCAGTTGTGTTCACCTATTAACTCCTATTGTTTGCACCCGCAGCAGTTATAGCGTGCCAACAGGTTGCAGGTACAGTGCCAGCCCCTCTGCTACATACCACAGCACAAACAGCTAGTGTTTAGTGTTCACCTTTGAACTGCTACTCTTTGCACACGCAGCAATTATAGCGCACCCACGGGTTGCAGGTACGGTGCCAAAGCCTCTGCTACATACCACAGCACAAACAGCGAAGCGCAGCACACAAGCACGTGCGATGCCAAAGGGCGCAAGTACAGTACCACATACCTCCACTACATTGACAACCAGGAGTCCTTTTGCACCACAACAACATGTCACACACAGAGGCATCTGTGAACAGCAAGTGTTGATTTTCACCTTTGAACTGCTGTTGTTCACACCTGCAGCAGTCAAAGCCCGCCAACAGGTTGCAGGTTGCTTGAAACCGTTCAAAGTTACTGCTATAACACCTGCAACAGTCATGACGGTGACAACACCCGCACCCGACTGAGTCATCAGTCAAAACCCGGCAACGGGTTGCAGGTACGGTGCCAGTGCCTCCGCTAGATACCACAGCACAAACAGCGAAGAGCAGCAGACAAGCACGTGCGATGCCACAGGGTGCTCTGGGAGTGGCAGCAGCAGGCTGCAGTCCGGCACCACAGCTACACCCCGCGCCCGCCAGAACGACAGCTTGTGATGCAGCTCGATCACATACAACGTGTACAAGGGCAGCATGAGGGAAAGCAAAAGGCTGGGGTAAACCAGTAGCTGCGCATACACCAAGCTTGTGACACATGCGTTTTGTGGAGGCTTAATGTCACCAAGGTAGTGCAAGCCGACGGAAGGGGCAACAAGCACAGGGTCTGCTCCGATGTTGAAGTACCGCAGGGACTCAAATACGTCATGGAGTCTGCTGCAGGCTGCTGTTGCGGCTGCGTGCATGCCTGGCAGCTTGTGCATTGAAGCCGGGGAGCCCCACACCCAGGACAGGGACACCGCAGCAGCCAGCGGCTGCAGGAACACGCCGGCACGGGTGGGCAGCACATACGCCAGCGACGGCTGCAGACAAGCGCATCATAAACAGCAGCAGCAGCAGCACCAGCAGCAACTTTAGGGACAGCACTTATGAATCAATTAGGCAGCCGCAACCATAGTGTTTCTCTCAGACACGATTGGTCATAGCAATTCGCCGCATGCGCATTACATACGAAGTGTAATAATAACATGTGTTGTACAGCCTCACCTGTAGGTGCATCATAGATGCCAAGCACGTATAAGCTGCCAGCGCAGCTGTTGCGCTGTGCTGCTGTCGACTGCCCCAGCTGCTCAGCACGTCATTGCCGTGGTTTAGCACCGGCAGCAGCCCTAGCGCTAAACCGCGCAGCACCCTGTTGACCACTGTGATGTAGTGCCTGTAGCGCAGGTAGACGCCTAGCTGCCTGCGCAGCAGCAGCAGCTGCAGCACTGACAGCAGCAGCAGCCCCGCGAGGGACAGCTGCATGTTGCGTTCGACGCGTGCAGTGAGCCGTGCTGCTGGGCCGCCAGACCTCATCAGGGGCAGCAGCAGTAGTAGTACAGCCTGCAGGACACAACGTTCGCAGGAAGCAAGGGTTTGTTGTTTGTTTGAGCATGGTCTTTGGTATGCGGTCATGTGCTAGCGGCGTTGGCACCTGACAAAGAACACAGCTGTATCTGCTACTGTAGATCCTAGGAGTGGCAACATCAGCCTGCCATTTTGCTGTGTACATCATGTACGTCACTGCTGCAGCCACCCCTGGGTCAGATTTTGGGGGTCGCTACAGGAGGGTGGCTGCAGCACTGCTGCTGTATGCGTGTAGATACATGCGTGGTGGCACCACAATACAGAAGCATGTCTGCTCACCGTGTTGACCATGGACATAGTCAACCCCAGTCCATCAGCTCTGCTAAGGAACCTGTAGCAAGCAACATGTAGATGGTAGGCAAAGAATTGCAGTGAGGCAGCTGTAACAGCAGCTACAGCTGCTAACAGCCAACTCATGCTCTGCTGCGCCTGCAGGCACTCACACAGCAACCTCGAGGCTCCTCCAGTAATCTGACTCGTAGTTGCTCTCGGAGCTGCGGCTGCAGCCAGGGTATGCACGCAAGAGGCCAGACAGCCTTACTGTTGGCTCGGCCCCACCATTATTACTATGCCGAGCCATATCGCACGCTAGTATTTCAGCAAGCAATACCTACACATGATGCACGCAGAGTGCGCAACACACACATCTGCTTGAACTTCAACGTGTTGTGCTCCTCGTAAGTGTTACGATCAGGTTCTGCAGCCGGCCAGACAGATCATGCACAAATATTATAGACCATATGGTGTATACATAGAGTTTTCATGGAGTTCTGGCTGCTTCCTCTGCTGGCCTGTCCATTCCTCTCGACTGGTGAAGCCAACCCTGCACCGCACTACCAGTCTCCCATCATCGATAAATATTTAACGGTATAGTCTGCAATGGTGACAGCACGAGATGTGCTTGCGTGGTCACTGGCTGAACCCACCAGGCCCTGCGATGACCTGGTGCGATCAGTCATCGCCGGGACAATGAGGGCGCCCTGATGGCTCAGCCCCTGCTCACCCGTGCCGGCGATGCATATTAAGCTGCTGTGTGCCTTGAATTGCCAGGTATCCCCATGTAGTAGGCTCAAGCGCACCAGCGGCTTGCAACTTGCTGGCCGTCATGGCAGCAATGGCTGCAGTTGCAACTGCTGCACCGGTTGGGGGGCAAACCACGTTATATATAGCAGTGCCATGTCAGCCAGAACCTGCCAGCTGAACAGCACGATAGAGCAATCCACGTGGAAGGGCACACAACACATTAACAGGAGCACAGCACCACTTTCAGGTCACGCGTACACGGCACTGCCTTTGACAAATCCGATCCGAATCCGCAGTGCGGGACACCACATGCATATTGTTATACATCTGATCACCACCTTGCTCTCGTCACTTCTCACAACACAGCAGCAGCACCACCGCCATCAGCACCACCACCGCCACATGCCAGCCACACCGCGGCCACTGGCCTGAGGCATACCACGGTGGCGTCACAACGTGTGACCAGGCTGGTGTAAAGAACGATCACCATACCCAAAGGAAGCAACCCCTATCATATATACACAACCGCCAGTGCAATGGAATGCATGCTCAAGATGATGGTGGCAAGCACAAGCTGCCTTTTCCAGTACCGCAAACTCTTTACAAGCTATGTTCATCATCATCATCAAATTACCATATCAAGCCATAGCATCAACGCCATCGGCCCTGCGCCCCCCCGGGGCGGAAGAAAGAGGGAGCACCGCTCCATTATGTTTGCAACTATTACGCACATCCCAAGCTTTCACAAGATACGCAGCAATGCTCCTAGACACCAGACGGCAAACCCCCTTGCTACCCCAAACATCATCAGAAACAAAACGCAACAACTTGGTCGATGCATCAGTCAATGACAATACATTGCGCAATTTTCCAGCACCACCAGCAACTGTCTGTTGCAAAACAGACCGAATCTCATCCAACATAGTATCTCTTTGAGCAGAAGTGGCAGGACAATCAAACATCAGATGTGACAAAGACTCAACATTCAGACCACAAGCAGGACACGCTGTATTAGAATCTGCTCTGCTACCCCCATAACGACTGGTACGCTCGTGCACACAAAGACATCCCATGCGAACACGCATCAGCATCTCAACGCCACGTGTTGGCGCACCAGCACACAAAAATGGCCTGGGCCGTTTGAAGCGCATGGCATCAGCATGCGTAGGGTGAACATGCATGACGAGCTATGTTATGCCATAGTAAGATGATCTTACTTCAAACGGCTTTGTCGTGCGCACAGCATTCAGATGCATGATGCAGATTCACACGATTGTTCAATGCATTGACCAATACAGCTGATGCCGACCTGCAGGCCGCAACATTGAGTGCGGCCGGCACTTCAGCAGCGCACTCACTCGTCCAGATGTGATGGCAATACCATGCCTCTGCAGCCGTGATGTTGCAAGCAAGCTACTACACAAGCCATAGCGCAGTGCTAGTTCAACACCGGATGGCGCTAATGCCATGAATCCTCTCGCGCTGACACTGTTGCAGGCTGCAGACACATCAGCACACAGATGGCTTCACAAACCGCAGATCTACCGCGTGCTGCGTGACCAACAATCCCTCGGTCAAGCAAAGGCTAGATCAAACTGCCAGCGGCGGCCGCTGAACAGTACAACAGAACAATCATTTCATGCATGCTGCCTTGGCAAACATTACAATAGCTCAATAGCTAAGAGTGCAGCTAGCGCGGTCCTTGCTCCTCCAAGGAGTGATTAGTAAACAAATGCCACAGCTGGCACGACGCACCAAGCTCATCAGCGACTGACAGCAGGCAAGAGCCGCAACTGACGTCATATTAGGGTACACCACGCAGATGTATGACTTAATGGAAATAGTAGAATGCCTAGGCGCCAGGCACATGCAGCTGGCCCAATGCACCACACCACCAGCTGCATACAGCCATTGCACTGCACAGCACCAGCAGATGCATGCTGCGTGTACAGCCATTCTCTCTCAAAGCACAATCGCACTAAGCAGTTCTTTCCACCTTCCAGTGCAGTGCAACTCTATGACACCTCACTGTTTACTCTTACGCAATTCAATGTGCAGCTGCGCTGTCCTGCAGCAAGCAGCCCACCTACTTGCCCTGGGCCTTGCTGAGGGCAAAGTTGAGGCCCTGCACGTAACCACCACACACTGCAGAACAGGCAGCAGCAGCAGTAGCAGCAGCGGCACCAGCGGCGGCAGCAGCTCGGCGGTGAATGCCATGATGAAGTGGGCGGGAGTTGAACAGCATAAAAGGTGCGGAATGCAGCATGCAGCAGCATCAAGAAGCGCCTGTTGTAGCCAGGATGCCACAGTGCAGCTGCAGCTGCCTGCTGCCTGCTGGCATAGTGCTGCAGTTCTCTGCGACCATGGGTGCCTGCTGCTTGTCCTGCAGCATGCATACATGCACAGCAAGCATTGGCTGCCTCAGCCAGACCCAGGCGACGCAGTTCGTTGACCATTAGGAACCAAGCGTATAAGTCGGGAAGATTAAAAAAACAAAGAACAGCATGGGTGTTTCACTCACGGTGGTCCATAAGGCAGGTTTCCCTCAGCACGATGCGCTTGAAGCGCTGCTGCGGCGCAGCCTCAATCAGCTCAAACTCGGCACCTGCGGACACACAGCAGCAGCAGCAGCAGCGGCAACAGCATAATGGTCAGGCCACTGCCGAGCGGTTTTCACTATTGATGCATCAAGGTCTATCAGAGTGGCAACAGGTATTTGCAAGCCGTGCGTGCACGCAACAGATGCTCCATTCTCGCTAGCGGTACGATCGGCAGGGGACTGTGCGTTGCAGACCAGTGATCTCATTCATGACAGTAACATGTCTCTATCTGTGCTACATAACATACTAACAGGCCTCACCTGGGTAGAACTCCTGCGCAGTCTTGGCAGCTGCCTGCTTGTCTGACTGCTCTGCGCCAGCAGCAGCAGTGGCACCAGCAGCGCCGCTGCTGCCTTCTGCGATCTTGGCGTCTGCTGCTGCAGCAGCGCCTGCTGCTGTTGCTGCTGCTTCTGAGTCGGGTGCGGGCGTAGCAGCTGCTGTGTGGTCGTGCTCGCTGTGGGGTGTGGGGATGCACGAGTCATCCTCACACAGCACACACCTGCCGTGTGGCAGAGCAGCAGCAGCAGCAGCATTCGTAAGGAAGCGCTGGAATGAATGGCTGGCGCATGATGCTGCAGCGTGGCATGCACGATGCTAACCGCATACCAGCTGACATCAAGGCAATTGCCATACTGGATGCAATTCTTGCATGCCTTTTCTGTGAATGCTGCTGGGACACCTCAGCTATTCTTGAGGCCTGTTTCAAACGGGCTGCTTGAAGGATTGAAGGAAGCCAACATCACCGCTGCATGCCCCACCTGTGCATCATGTTGCCGTACTTGGCACAGCACATTCATTGCTTCCCACACACTTGTAACTACCGGTCACCATTGTAACCCACGTACAAAATATAGATACTCACACCCCCACCACTGCATGCCCCACCTGTGCGTCATGTTGCCGTACTTTGCGCGGCCCTTGTACTTGTCCAGGCGCTTGATGAAGAACAGGCGCCCTGCAAACCCACAAGCGCAGACAGGGTTGGTGGCCGGCCTTGAAACGTGGAGCAACAGCTGGCAGGTGGAAAGCGCTGCTGTCAAGTGTTGCTGGCAAGCTTACAGACTTGCACTGGCAGCAGCTGGACACCGCAAGCGCATGATTGCAGATACCAGCCTTGACAGCTGCTATGCAAGCTTGCTGATGCATGCTGCAAACACATCCAAACTATATTGCACTGTAAAATAGGTTTAGCCACTGCACTCTTACAGCAGATTGAAGAGGGTTTGCCGTGGTGGGGGCATCTCACCTGGCGCAAAGACCTCGTGCACATCCTCCTGCAGAACATTGAACAAGGTTAGCAGCAGGTCAAACAGTGTTAAGCCTGGTCAACCATCAGATCTAGCATGGTCAAACAGCAGGTCAAACATGGTCAAAGAGCAGGCCTGACGTGGCTAAACAGGAGGTCACACAGGGGCTGACACACATTGACCAGCAGCCACAAGGCTAACAGCAGGCAAATCAGCACACGAGTTGCAGGCAAACGCAACAAACAGCTTTGCGTTGGCCACTTTCTGTGACAAGTTTGCCAGGCTCCCCTGCACCCCTATCTGTGCTGCACCCCTGTGGCATCAACATGCTTGCAGCAGTTGGCTGCTCAGACTGTGCTGCCTCAGCAAAGTCAGCCAGGCTCAAACACACGCACCCCACTATGTGACACACACTGCGGCACTGCACACATATTAGTTGTGTGACACGAATCAGGCTACTAGCAAATCAATCGTCTCACCTTGGCCACGTTGGCGAGGCTCTCCTGCACGCCTTCCACTGCGTCAACCACCACCTGCGCGTTGCCCATGGCTGACCGCGCCGTCTGCGCAGTGGCAACAGCAGCTGCCTTGACGTTGGCGGCCGCACCCTTGCCTTCCTACAGGGTGCAAAAGTATGAGATCATAAGAAAAGCATGCTGAAAAGCATATTGATGGCGAGATCAAATGGACGATGTTGGCGAACAGTGATCGTACGTCAGCATGTTGCGCTCCTGCTGCATCCAGTGACAGGAACAATCCTTAGAACATAGCACAACATGTCAGACGGTGTTGTCTGGCGCACCTGCTTGGCCTCAGGGGTGGGATTGGGATTGCTGAAGAAGAGCAGCAGAGCACACACCAAGGTGCAACATGAATGCGCAACATAACATGTTACATCACCCACCTGCGTGGCCTCAGGGTTTGGCTTGAGGATGCCGTAGAAGTGCAGCAAAGCACACACCATGATGCCACATGAGTGCCTGCAAATGCGCAACATAACATACCATAACATAACATAACACACTATACCTTGTTACATCACCCCACCTGCTTGGCCTCAGGGTTGGGCTTGAGGATGCCGTAGAAGTGCAGCATGCTGACCGCCCAGCTGCGACGTGGCAAAACGTAATATAACATACCTCAACATTCCATACCATATCATTTTATATCACCTGCTTGGCCTCAGGGTTGGGCTTGAGGATGCCGTAGAAGTGCAGCAACGCCCACACCAGGTTGCCACATGAATGTGTAACATAACATGATTCAACATAACATGTTACCCCACCTGCTTGGCCTCAGGGTTGGGTTTGAGGATGCCGTAGAAGTGCAGCAAAGCAAACACCATGATGCCACATGATACATGATATGATACATGACATGATACATGATATGACATGTTACATCACACACCTGCTTGGCCTCAGGATTGGGCTTGAGGATGCCGCAGAAGTGCAGCATGCTGACCGCCCAGCTGCTGAATCCCAGCCACGCGTTAGCCACCGCGCCACGCATGCTGCGCGCCTGCAGCGCAGCACATGGCGGGGTGCGGGCGCAGGGCAAGGTATAACCTCTTGATTACAGTGGCTAGCGTGTGCAGGCTCATGCTGTGCCCTGCCAAGCCTTCTGTCTCTTGCGTTGTACTATGCTCTAGGCTATAGTATTGACACGAATGAAGCAGTAGTCAACCTCTATAGGTCTGCCTACGCTAGTCAAAAAACTGCACATCTTGAACAACCTCAAAGCGCTGTGTACTCACATGCTTCTTGCTGCTTGCGGCCAGGCGCTTGTACGTGGCGCTGTTCTCTATGACGTCGGGCACCGCCCAGTCCTTGAGCGTCTCTGCCAGGATGTCACCCCACTTGGTGGCATCCATCTCCTCCTTCATCGCAAACACTGCAGGACATGCAGAAAATTACATTGTGTGAGATGATTAACATCGCATAACACTGCAGTACAAGCAGAAAAACAGCAAGGTTGTTCACATCTGGTTGTTCACATATGTGTGAGTACACTGCCCAGTCCTTGAGCGTCTCTGCCAGGATGTTGCCCCATTTTGTGGCGTCCATCTCCTCCTTCATCGCAAACACTGCAGGGCACGCATAAAATAACAGAAATGACAGAAAATAATATTGTATAATTGCCACCTGCATCCATCTCCTATTGTTACCTGGCAAACACTGCAGGACATGCAGAAAATAACAGAAATCACAGAAATCAACACTGTAGTATTGCCACCCGCATCCATCTCCTCTTTCGTCGCAAACACTGCAGCACACGCAGAAATTAACAGAAAAAACAGAAAATAACAGTGTACAATTGCCACCTGCATCCATCTCCTGTTTCCTGGCAAACACTGCAGGACAACCAGACAATAACAGAAATAACAGAAAGTAACAATGTATTATTGACACCTGCATCCATCTCCTCCTTCATTTCAAACACTGCAGGACAGGCAGACAGAAGGCACGGCATGCATATATCAGTTGAATGTGTCAGCCAGGATGTCGTCCCACCGCGTAGCATCCATCTCCTGCTTCATGCAAACACTGCAGGACACGCAGACAGAAGGAGACAAAAGCAGGCCAAGATATTCAATTGTTGATCAACTAGAATGCTGCAGCGATGCATCAGCCAGCGGCTGTCTCGACAGGGATGTCTGCAGCCATCACTAAGCTGAGCAGATGTCGCCCCACCGCGTCGCGTCCATCTCCTCCTTCACCGCAAACACTGCAGGACACAGAAGGGAGCAGCCAGCCGAGATGTTGAGTTGTAGATGTACCAGCATGCTGCAGCGATGCATCAGCCAGAGGTTGAGTCTGGCATGGCCGTCCATAGACCATCCCTACGTTCAGCCCATGTCACACCCACTAGTGACGTCACACATCCTCATCAATCGCAAACACCGCAGTTCGTGTACAGAGGATGTGCAATTTAATACAGTCATGGTTGATGCCTGTAGCAACCACCACAGCCAGCGGATGGAGATTCCAGTGTGCGTATGCATAAATCACCAGCAGCTGGTGCCTGTAGCGGCGGGTGTGATTGCGCACTATGCCGATGCATAGCATGTCTGACGTGCAGCTTATCTGCCTGATGCTCACCGTTGTGGATGCTGAAGCGAGGCACCACGTCATGCTGCAACCAGGCAGCAGAAGGCACGGGCAGCACACAGTAGGACAATAACACACATGTCAGCATGTGCAACGTGGAGGGTCGAACCAACATATCGCATCAGCACACATGGGACAACATGTCGCGGCTGAACATATATTATGCCGTCTAGTTGTTCTGCGTCGCTGCAGCTATGTTACCCAAGTACATCTCAAGCAAGACTCAGCAACACTGTGTGCGCAACAGCGTTCACATCACACTTTGTGTGCTCCTTGTGAGGTGATGTGACAGCATGGCTGCCAGCTGCACGTCTTTAATACTCTTTGAAGCGGAATATTCGCTCGCTGGCTTGTGCTGGGGTCAGGTTTCAGCCCCCTAACACTCAATGAACTGTACTGTGCAGCATGTGCCACATCAGCAGCAGCGCACCATGAGCACCACTGAGGTGATGTAGTCGCTGCAGTCTGCAGCCAGCGACTCTGTCAGCACAGCAGGAGTGGCCACACCCACCTGCAGCAGCAGCAGCGTTTGACATGACGTTAAAAGCGCTGCGCAGCACACCACCGTGACGCTGCAGGTAGGTTTTTAAACCACCTCACAACAGCAGCGCCTCCGTCAGCACAGCAGGAGTGGCGACACCCACCTGCAGCAGCAGCAGCATTGGACATCAACATGATTTTGAGTCGAATGCGCTGCAATGCACACCACCGTGACAATGCAAGTAGGGAAATGCTCACAACAGCAGCAACAGCAGACAAGTAGTAGTGGTGGGGCTGGTGGCAGCAGGCATGCAGCAGCAGCAGCGCCCAAGGGAGCAGATTCACGAACCTTGGTACAGCACCAGTGCAAAAGAAGGAGAGTGACCCAGGCAACCCCGTCAACAGCATGTCATGTGACGTGTACGCTGATGATTGTGGTTCAACACTCACGAGTCAACTGCGTCCCGCAAACTGCTGTTCAATTATCTTTTCAGATGCGCACACTGTGGGCAGTTACCATTCGTTTGGATGCTTTCGAATAATCCACACTGTCAACTCAACATCCAACAGCTCACCGCCTGGAACTTGACGCCCTGCATGACCTTGCCTGCCTCTTCGTTGTTCTTGATCAGGTGCGCAAGCATGGCAGCAGTGCCTGCAGTTGCAAACAGCAGATAGTGCCAGGCGTCAGCACACCTCAGCTAGTCGTGGACATCTGACACGCAAGCATCTGCAATGCATCAACACACATGTGCATGAAGTGCTAGCACATGCGTCACTGGGATGCTGGCAGCATACGTGGCAACATCAGTGTCGCAACGTCCTACACTGTTTTTTGTGTGGTGCAGGGCAAGCCCATGCACATGAACAAGCCCACACAAAAACTTATTCAAACACAGCTGTCATGAGCTCTAAACCATAGCCATGTCGTACTGCGAACCGGCTAGTGTTGATGCAGCGCTGCAAGGCGAGTGACACTATGATGACAACCATGGCTCTTGCGGGGCTATCATCAGCACATGCAGCGAGCGTTGCATTGCTAACTCCTTCTTGCTGTGCTTCAACAGTAGCAGGCCAAGCCCATGCACAAGGCCAAGCCCACACAAACAATCCAACACTGGCTGTCACAAAAAAAACCGCAGCCGTTACCTGCGCCCAGACTGTGCCCCACCAGCAGCAGCTCATAGCCCGGTCGCTGGTCCAGGAAGCCCCTCACACGCGACAGCTCGTTGGCGGCAAACCACTGCGCAGCCTGCAGGGCACAAACAACAGGTTAAGGCACTGCATGACACTAGTAGCTGTAACAAGAATGCATACCCCTAGGCCCTACCTATGCAGGCCTTGCCAGCTGTCAGCTGTCCTGCTGACATGGGGATTGTCGTATATGCATAAGTTATGCAGCATAACATGCATTTGTGACCTCGCCTCTGTCTGTGTCATGAGGTTTCCTGCACAGGAATGCTGGCAGATACATGCAGCTGGCTGTTGAGTGGCATTGCAACATGCAGCACTGTTCAACCAGCACCAGTTCGCGCTACTGCACACTGGCTGGCTGCATGCATCTGGCAGTGAGTTTGCTGGGTCAGCTTGTGACTCAGCTCACTGGCCCTCCCTGAACCTGCAGCATGCCGCAGAGAGCGCTACTGCACACTGGCTGGCAGCATGCAACTGGTGGTGAGCGTGCTTAGTCAGCTTGCGACTCAGCACTGCCCCTCCCCGCACCTGCAGCATGCCCCAGTGCGCGTAGCCCCCATCATGGAACTGGCAGAGAGATGTGACTCAGCACTGGTCTAGATGTGATTCAGCAGCGCCCCGTCCCCGCACCTGCAGCATGCCCCAGTGTGCGTAGCCTCCATCGTACGGCTCACAGCTGGCACATGCGTCAGTCAGCATGTCCTGCAAGCAGCAGCAGCAGCAGCATGCAGCAGATAGAAACGAGTATTAGCCAAGACTGCGTCAGCATACACCAGTCAAAATCCACATGCCTCAAGCAACCTGAAACAGCACCCAAACAAAGCTGCTCGCAAGTCACCAGGAAATGTGCCCAACACCTCTCACTCACATTGAGGTCACCGTATCACCATTTCACTTACTGCTGCCTGTGAAGGGTGAGGCACGGTGGTGATGTTGGAAGGTTTGGGTGATACAGCAATGATGATTAGCACTCACGTTGAGGTCGGTGGTGCCCCTGAACCCCCACACGATGCGCTTGTTGGGCGCATCCACCCACACCGCATAGGCAGGGCGTGTGGTGGTCGTCTCAGGCTCCAGCAGCAGAAGGTCAGCATCACTGATGCCTGCGGCCTCACACAGCTCCTTGCGGCTCGGGCAGTATGCAGCTGCTGCTGCGTCTGTAGCCTACAGAAGTAAACCGCCGCCGCCGCAGCAGCAGCAGCAGCAGCAGCAGCAGGTCAGCGTCACTGATGCCTGCTGCCTCACACAGCTCCTTGCAGGTTGGGCAGTAGGCAGCTGCTGCTGCGTCTGTAGCCTGCAAATGGTGAACGGCAGCAGAAGGTGTACAGAAGGTCAGCGTCGCTGATGCCTGCTGCCTCACACAGCTCCTTGTGGGTTGGGCAGTAGGCAGCTGCTGCTGCGTCTGTAGCCTGCAGCAAAAGCAACAGCAGCAGCAGGTCAGCATCACTTATGCCTGCTGCCTCACACAGCTCCTTGCGGCTGGGGCAGTAGGCAGCTGCTGCTGCGTCAGTAGCCTGCAGCAGAAGCGAACGGCAGCAGCAGGTCGTACTTCAGTTGTGCCTGCGGCCTCACACAGCTCCTTGCGGCTGGGGCAGTAGGCAGCTGCTGCTGCGTCTGTAGCCTGCAGCAGAAGCAACAGCAGCAGAAGGTCGTACTTCAATTTTGCCTGCGGTCTCACACAGCTCCTTACGGCTAGGGCAGTATGCAGCTGCGGCTGCGTCAGTAGCCTGCAGCAAAAGCAACAGCAGCAGCAGGTCGTACTTCAGTTGTGCCTGCAGCCTCACACAGCTCCCTGCGGCTGGGGCAATATGCAGCTGCTGCTGCATCAGTAGCCTGCAGCAGAAGCAACAGCAGCAGCAGGTCAGTGTCGCTGATGCCTGCTGCCTCACACAGCTCCTTGCGGCTGGGGCAGTAGGCAGCTGCTGCTGCGTCTGTGGCCTGCAGAAGCAGCCGGCAGCAGAAGGTGTACAGAAGGCCGTAGCGTCAATAACGCCTGCTACTCTCCTTCAAGCTGCTACCTAGATAGGCCTGTGGCGTCTCTGCTGGTGTTGCTGCTGCGGCCCACCTTATGATATCGTTCAACACTTTGCGGCCCTGCCGCTTCCACACTACACTGCATCTTTCCTGGCGCTGCTGGTGCGTCTGCTGCTGCTGCTGCGGCGGCGGTGGCCCGCCTGATGATGCTGATCAGCATTTTCTAGCCCTGCCATCCCACCATACCCTGCGCCTTGCCTGCTGCTGCTGCTGCTGCGCACCTGTATGAGGTAGTTGATCAGGGCCGGGTCGTCCACTGTGCTGCCCTCCACTGCATCCACAGCATCAACCGTGGCGTGGTGCAGCGCCAGGTGGTACACGCCAAACTGCAGCAGCAGCAGCAGAAGTGCAGGGGTCACATGCAATGTGCGCGTACTTCCATCATGTGTAGTGCTTCAAAACAGGCACACAAGTTTTGTGTGTGGCGCAACAAAGCTGTACACGCACATGCTGGAGCACGCAGTTCAGTTGCAGCACCTGCTGACACAGCAGCACCAGCCAGCAATGCTGCTGCAGACACATTAACTGCTGCTGCTGCTGCTGCTACCGGAAGGCTCACCACCAAGTCGTGGATGTGGAACTTTTCGTAGGCGTACTTTGCGACCCTGAACAGCACGCCCGCCACCTCACCAATGCCCTCCTGCACATCAGTCTTGAAGTCCTGGTACTTGTCTGCATGCACATGCACGCAGAGTGTGTTTCTTCAAACGGTTGACAGTGCCAGAGGCACAAAAGGGAGCTATTATATGTGGATATAGAGGAATAAAGCCGGTGGTGCTGAGTTTGGGCTAGGGAAAGATGGCATCAACCAGGCAGCAGGTGGTGTCCAGCGGGCCTGACAGCAGCGCTGTCAGCAGTGCTGCAGGTGCCGCATTTGAGGCGTAGGGACTGCATGGGCTGCATGCAGGGCCGGCATAACCAGAATGGATGCTGTATGCGCCATTTGGGCCAATGTATCATGCAGGTACGCCGCAGGTTGCCAGAAGACAGACCTCCTTGTCAGGGCCACTGCCACTGCTGAAGATAAGATGCAACTCACAGTACACTCGCTCGCATCTGCGATCAAGCAGGGCTTCAAAAGAGTCTGGAAGCAGGGCGTCCACGGCGTTCTCGATTGCGTCCGGCACGATGGCAGCAAGGAAAGGGTTGCGCTTCCCAAACTCGGTCGTAGGCTCATACGCCGGCTTCTCCGTCGCCATGGTGACTGCTTACGATATAGCTATGTTTATAAGCTTCTTTCACCAGGCACAATGTACTGGAACGATGCTGCTGCTTGCAAGTGAGGGAGGGAACGTTGATGGCCCTGCCCTGTTTACTGCGATTCAGGCGTCGCAAGCGACCGCTCTCGAATACCATACGGCCAAATGCTCACACGGCCTGCGGCCAATCACGATTGGCTACCGGTCATGTCAAGCGTCAACTGCCACCAAGTTGACACCCGTCCAGTGACACACTCAAGTGATACGCCCAGGCGCCGTGATAATCCTGTCCTTACAAAACGCACAACCGTAGGGAATGCCAACAATTATATCAGT
The DNA here is from genome assembly GCA_902809745.2 of Tetradesmus lagerheimii. Lineage (NCBI taxonomy): Eukaryota > Viridiplantae > Chlorophyta > Chlorophyceae > Sphaeropleales > Scenedesmaceae > Tetradesmus > Tetradesmus lagerheimii. The sequence continues at coordinate 27,940 of CADDIJ020002542.1, read as the reverse complement.
TATGCTGGGGGTGGACACGCTGCTGTTCAGCACACAGATCTCACAGGCCTTGCATTTGTGCAACGCTATGCCAGTGGCAGACAAGCAGCCAGCTGCTGCAACACATGGGTAAAGCAGAACATGCTGTAGCCAGCCATGATGCTGTCCAGCTGGCAGCAGCAAGCAGCTAGTGCTGCTACAAGGAAGCAGCATGCTTGGTGCTGAACCCAGTTGCGGTTAGCTGACCCTGCAAATTTGGCTCGCATGATAGCCAGCGCTGCCTCCAGCATCTGCCAATTCTGCTGCAAGCTGGCCGCCTTACAGTGACAGTGCTGCTAGTGCAGTGCGGCGACGCATCTGCACCCTGCCTTGCTGCTGCAGCAAACCAAAAGCTTGCCCGCATGCAGGCCAAGTTCTAGCTGTCTGATGGTGTCCTTGCTGCAATGCTGCCTTCCACCCTGCCCAGCTGCTGCCAGCAGGATGCAGGGCTCATCTCCCGCCTGTGACATTTCCTGTGCCGCTTCTGCAGCTGCTGCTGCTGCACAGTCGCACAGCCACTTCACACAGCCACTTCCTAAGCAGCTGCCACAGATGCCACGACCTCCTGCTGCTGCAGGCAATTCCCTCCAAGGCTACCTGGTGCCTTGTTGCAGCAGCTGCTGCTGCAGGCATCCACATTCACATTTACCCCAGCCCTCCCCAACCCCGATGCCGATGCCAGGATGTGCTGCTGCTGACTCTTCCCTTTTGCCGCAATTTTTTGCTGCTGCCGCTCCAGCTGCTGCTGAACCCCCATCAGTGCTTGCTCCTGCCCAGCTGCTGCCTCTGCAGCTGCTGCCGACAGCATGAGTGCTTGCCCCTGCCCAGCTGCAGCTGCCTCCTCACTTTTTCTTCTTGCCGCTCTTCTTGGTTGCTGCCTTGCTGCTGCCTGCTGCTGCCGCGCTGCTGCTGCCTGCGCCTGCGTCTGCCTTTTGGCCGGGCTTGCGGTGCCTGTTGGGGTGGCCCTTGCAGAAGTGGGCCATCTGCAGCATCAGCTCCTTCTCTGCGGGCGCGGCAAATTTGTGAATGTGAAGCAGATGAGATTTGCATGGATATTAATCGATTGATTTCTTCTGAAGAGCTCTGGCATGCGCAGCATCAGCTCCTTCTCTGCAGGTGATGGAGAATATTTACATTTGTGCAGGTGAAGCAGGTAGAAAATGCGTGAATGTTTTGTGGAACAGGTTTGCGAAGCTCTGGCATGCGCAGGGTCAACTCTTTCTTTTCACGAGGGGTGCTTTTCATACTGCTGCTGCTGCTGTTGCAATCTTGTGCGGTGCCCTCAGTGTTGGGTGTTTCTGGGTTAACCGGGCGGCTGCGATCCTGCTTGAGCTGCAGCTGCAACACCAAGGTCTGCCGCTGCTGCAAGCACCTTGGGCTCCTGCTGCTGAGGTCTGCTACATGCTTGGTGCCTTCAGCTGTCACAAAGCCGTTGCTGCTGCTGCAGCTGGGGCTGCTAACACGACCAGCATGTTACAGCACCTGATGAGGTCAGCCAGCGCACTCACTGTTGGGCACTGCCGGGTTGACTGGGCTGCCGTCGTCATTCTTGAGCTGCACGCGGATGCGCCCAAAGCTATACTCCTTGCCTGGGATCACGCACCAGTTGCGCGAGTAGCGCTTCCACTGCAGCAGCACCAGCAGCAGCAGCAGGGACGACTTAATGTGCCATAAGCAGAGGCACACAGTGTGCAAATGAGACGAGGGAGTCTGCTGTTGATGATTAGAGGTTCCACCCCAAAGGCTGGCAGGCCACACCATTTGCGTGGGCAGCGCGTCCGCTGTCGGCAGCAAGCTTCATAGGTGTCACAGCAGGCAGACCTGATGTCAGTAACGACAAACACGACAAGTAGAGTAATGCGTCATCATGCAGGTGGACGGTCTGCGTTGCAAGTGTGGCGCACCATGGTGCTGCTGTCAGATTTGTTGTCTGCTGCTGCAGTATGCATGCCTGTGTGGTGTCGACCTGCACGTCGCACTGCTGAGGTGGTCAGAGCTCTCCTAGTCCGGCTGCATGTGCTGTAGGAATTGACGCATGCATGTGTGCATCGCTGCTGATGCTGCTGCTGCAGCTGTCGTTGCAACTGTCGCTTCTGCTGCTTCTGCTTATTCTCAGTACGGCTGGTACTACTGTTGCTGTTGCTGCTGTTGCTGCTGTGCGGTCCGACAAAGTGTTGCAGCTGCTGCTGTTGCTGATTCCCTGTGCTCACCTCATAGTCTACTTTGAGTTGCAACCCCTTCGTGCAGGCATCCACCATTTCCTCCATTGTGGGCCATGCGATTGCTGCAGCACAGGACACAGCACACGTACATTCACGAGGTATCCTGAACCTAGTAGTAGTTGCAACCAGCTACTTGTAGGAGACAAAGTGAAAACACAGTTCCACGGCTGTACAGAGCACAATCAAACACTGCATGTGCATGCTGCCGCCAACAAGGGTGACAGTTCGGCAGCTTGCAGGGCAGCCAAAGGGTTGAGAATGGTGCAAGCAAAGCATGAAGCTGCGAGTGCCTCACCTTTGTCTGCTGGGATTCGCCTGCCTTGTGCTACTGTCCTTGCTGAGTTGATGTAGTCAGGGTAGATGATCACCCTCTGCAGCCAGGGACGGTGAACATCATGTAAGCCACTGGTAACACCCAGCGAGTAGTGGTCAAGCCAGCATTACTAGGTAAGCACCTTGTCTGTTGAAGCCATACTGCTGCTGGTCTGCTGTGCTGCTGCTGCTGGTCGGACCGATGTGGGTTGAACTGTCCTTTATATAAGCAGACGTGCCAGCAGATTCTTGATTCAAGTGTTTCAGGATCGCAGTTGTCGTTGGGCAGTGGAGCGTGCTAGCCAAGAGAGGGACCTGGTGTCAGTTGAGCTGTCACAGTTGTTCAGTTGCAAAGGGCGTAAGTTGTGTCGATGCTCAAGTTGGTTACCCAACTCTATCTGAGTTCCTCAAGACGCTGCGAAGTTGCCGTTTGGCTTTGCCATGTGACGCACTAGAAACCGTGCTTGTGCGCCTGCGAACGCCAGTCACGCAACCCCGAAACTTATCCTTAAGTCACAGACACTTCTTGCTGTGCTAAAGCTAGCCCCAGTCAACGCCTGTCTCAGCCAGGCCAGTGCTTAGTCAGCAAGCAACATGCCCCTGCAGTGTCAGCCAGCTGCCTCGCACCCCCCGCATCAACATCAGCAGGAGCACCACAAAAGCATTGGCAAGTGCACCACACAAGACTCTGAGCAGCAGCCAGAGCAGCAGCAGCACGCATCAGCCCCATCTTGTCCTGCAGGACCAGCTGGCAGCCAGCAGCAGCAGGTTGGGGCAACACAGCTGCATCAGCTGCCCTCTGCAGCTTTCGCGGCAATTGCAAGCCACCTCAGCTCAGCAGAGCGGCTTGCGCTGGGCCGCTTGGTGCTGGGCGACAGCCATGCTGCAGCTGCTGCAGCAGTACTAAGCACACTGCACACCTGCAGTGTCCGCAGGCCGCAAGGCGACAGCACAACCAGCTTTGGTCAGCAGCAGCGGGCACGCCAGGAACGTATCAGCTGCATGGCTGCTGTAGCCAGCATGCCACATCTGGGCCAGCTGCAGCTGGAGCTGCAGCTACCACAGCAGCAGCAGTGTGCCTGGGCAGCTGCAGTGGACGGGTTAGCTGGCATGTGCCAGCTTACTAGCCTGCAGCTGCACTTGTCGTTTCCACAGCAGCAGCAGTGGCAGCAGCTGCAGCAGCACTTGTCGCTTGCACACCAACAGCTGGCTGCCCTTTTCAGAGCAGTTGGATCCTTGCGACGCTGCAAGCGGCTGTCCATAAGGCTTGTCAAGCTGCCTTCAGATTCAGAGTCAGCAGCATCAACAGCTGCGATGGCTGCTCAGCACATGGCAATTAGCACAGGCACCGCACCTTCACTGCTGCCAGATGCCCCTGAACTGCAGCCGCTGGTGCATCTATCTAGCTGCCTGCAGTCATTGCAAGTGACATCACAGCATCGGCTGCCAGCAACAGCGCTGGCGCACATAGCTTGCATGTCACAACTGACAGGACTGCACCTAGAATGCAGCTGCTGCAGCAGCAGCAGTAGCGACACCTATTATGGCAAGTATGAAGATTTAGCTGCAGCTGCCCTGCTGCCGGTGATGCCGCAGCTGCAGCAGCTAGCACTCATAGGCTACTTCCAACACCCCCAGCAGCAGCAGCAGCAGCATGCGCTGCTGCCCCAGCAAGGCAGCAGCAGCAGCAGCCCGCTGATGTCTTTACTGCAGCAGCTGCAGCCCAGCAAAGTGACAGCACTGGACCTTGGCTACAACAGCCAGGGGTGCCTGCTGTTTCCTGCAGCATCACATGCGCTAGCCGAACTGACCGGCTTGCGCAGCTTGGGGCTTGCAGGAGCAGCAGTGACAGCTGCTGACCTGGCAGCTGTTGGGCTTGGCCTACAGCACCTAACCCGGCTGGATCTGAGCCTTTTATCAAGTGCCGAACTTGCTGAAGGGCTTGCAGGCGATGGTGGTGGCGGTGGTATAGATCGCTATGGTACTGCAGTGCTGCCCCTGCAGCGCTGGCTAGGGCACTGCAGCGATTTGCAGGAGCTGCTGCTGTGTGGGCGGGCAGTAACAGCGCGAGACATCCGAGCTGTCCTGCAGCAGCTGCCACAGCTCACATTTTTGGACTTGTCTGGTGCTCCCGTTGGTGCGTCACACTTGGCACAGGGTCTGTGCTTTGCTCGGGGTCAGGGTGGCAGCAATAGCAGTCAGCTGAGTGTGAACAGTAGGCCCCCTGGTGATCCCAGTGGTACAGCCGCAAGGTTGGTCAGGTTGAGCTTGAGAGGCATCAGGCTAGGTGCTGACGGCTTGCAGGAGCTGGCAGCAGCAGCAGCAGCAGCAGCAGCAGAAACTGCTGGCCTAGCAGGGAGCCGCCGCAGCAGCAGCAGCAGCCTGGGGCAGCTCAGGGAGCTGGACCTGAGGGGGTGCCGTGCGGGTGGTGCTGCTGTTGCTGCTTTGAGGCGAGCGTTGCCTGGGCTGCAGGTGGTGCAGCTGGATGGCATGGATTGGGCTGAACAGGGTCTGGAGTGGCTGATAGGCGACTATTGATGGTGGCATGTTGAGCTACTAGTTCACTAGCATGATGGCCGGTTGCAAGTTGGCCTGCCGGGCTTGTTTGGTAATGCGATGTGTACCTTGTGGCTTCAGCCTTGTCGGATCAGGTGAGACAGTGGTTGCTGATGAAGTGTTGGTCACAATTATAATGTTTCTGCATGTTTTGTTTGGTTTGTGCGTGTGGCAGCTGTCAGTGCTGCAGTGGTGTGCCGTGGTGGTCCAGCTGAATTCAGCTTCAGCTTCGGATGCAGCTGTTGGAGAGCCAGGCGCAAAGGTATTTTGTGAGTGGTGATGTGTACAGATCGTTTGCTTACGGGAGTTTCATGAGCAGCAGGGCATGTGCACACGTGTATGATGAGTCAGTGCAGCAGCAGCAGAAGGTTTCCCGCGTTGGTTGTGAGCGCCGACACAAGGCGACGTGGAGTGCCCAGCCAGATAGACAAAATGTAACTTCTTCTGATTGGTTGCCGGGTATGAAGAGCTTACTGATCACCTCTCAAGTCTATTTGTTCGATTTGTCATGGTCACACCCGGTCACACTCACCTCACACTCTGTCTTTGAAAAAGTCGCGGCAGCTGACCAATATGTTTATGAACCTGAGACCGCAGCTTGTGATTTACCGCATTCACAAGAGCCCAGCAGCTGTCAATCTTGCTGCCATCTAAACAAGTTTACGCTAGCTGCTTCTCTGCAGCTGTATCGAGTCCAGTTGTGAGGTCGCGATAGTGTGCACTGTTAACAAAATTACGGCAATGGTCGGTGCAGCGGCAGACAGAGGCCTGCCTGTGCTTGCTCTAGGTGCTGCTGCTGCTGCCACAGCAGCAGCAGTGACAGCTGCTGGCATCTACGCATCTAGAGCACCAACTGAGACAGCATACCAGTTCATAGTGTTTCTCGACACCCCTTCACGCTGCAGTCGGAACGGCAAGCTGATCTCCCTTCCGAAGCACTCATTGCAGCAGCTAGAAGCAGACGTATGCAGCGCACTGAGCATTTCGCCAGGTGCCAGCCTGTTCATCTACGACACAAAAGAGCAGCTAGACGCAGACACCATGCAGGAGCAGCTGCAGCAGCACTTGAACAACAGCACCAGCTGGCGCGGCTGTGCAGTGCTGCCACTGATCGCCTCAGAAAGCGGCCAACTTAGCAGTGATGCAGCGCAGCTGTCACCGCTGAGGCTGCCACCAAGCGGGCCTAGGCCCCTGCCAGTTGTGCGCAACGCACTGCTGGCCGCAACAGGACCCTACGAGCCACCATTGTGAGTGATGAACGCACTTGGCGCTCATTGTTTGGCCCTGTGCTAGCAGCAGAACAATCGTAGCCGTGTCACTACATGCCCATGACACCCATACCACCACAATGTAGCAGCTACACTTGCAATGCGCGGGCAGTCTGCTGCTGCTGCTCCTGTCACGTTATCTGAGCTCTGCTCAGACAAATAGAGAGAATAATCAGTCTGCTTTCCGCCTCCCCAGTGGGTGAGGCGCGGTTGCCGATGCCGAAAGGTATGGCTTACAAGGAGTGATTATTATTATTATTATTATTATTATTATTATTATTATTATTATTATCTGAGCTCTGCCACCGTTATGTGTGCTGCTGCAGCTACAACTTCTGGCACCACCTGTTCACACCCGACAAAGTCGACCAGTGGTGAGCTCGAATTCCACACTGCCACGTGCTAAATCAACAGGAGCACCAGCACCAGGGCCACCACCAGCCTCATCAAAGCAGCATTAGCATCAGCATGCAGAATCTGCTATCTCAGTCAGAGCGCAGTGGACAGGCAAACCTTGCGTTTCCTTGCAGGACCCTGGCACCCCCACATGCCAGCCACATGCACAGCAGCTGCCCTCCAACACGCAGTCACACGCATACACAGGCATCACCAACTCTTTTCCCCCACCTCTTTAGACACCTATATCTGTGTGCTGTCACCCCACCATTCCTGCAGGGGCGAGACAGTGCGTGTGCACTTTCCCGTCAACCCGGTTGACCGCCAGGCTCTGCAGGGCCACTACGACGACTACGAGGCAGCCATTGCAGCGCAGGTGGGCTGTCTTTCTGAGCTTCAGCCTCCATCATTTGAGTGACATCTGAGCTGAGCTGTTCGCAGCATCCTGTCTCAGCTGGTGTCCGTTGCGGCTACGCCGCTTGAACACACCGTGTAACCCCTCTTCTTCTGCAGCGCAGGTGCACACTTGCGACGCAGACGTGCTGCAGGAGCTGCTGGAGAGGCAGGGCGACTTCCCCAAGATGTGGAATAGGGCCACGGAGCGCACCTTCACGCGCATGGGTGAGGGTGGCTGAACTGCTGTGTAGTTTGTGGCCGCATGGGCTGTTGTTGCTTGATGCTGTTGTAAAACATGTGGAATAGGGCCACGGAGTGCGCGTTTACATGCATGGGTGAGGCTGGGGTTGAGAGTTTAGGGTTTTAGCGCTGGGGCCTGGGAAACCTTAAACCGTGGTGTTGATCATGAGCTGCATTGTAGCTTATAGGCTGTTTCTTGATGCTGCTGCACAGTATGTGGAGCAGGGCCACGGAGCGCACGTTTACGGGCATGTGTGAGGCACCATGCTGCTGCAAGGATCTGTCAGGATGACATAAATCAGCGCTGCCAGTTTGCTGCTATACCCGATATATGCATATGCGCAAAGATTTGCAGCCTTACAGCCTGCATGCAGGTGGCAAGTCTGCACACACCACTGCCAACCACACACACCAACATTTAACTACAGTTCACACCCAACTTCGCACTCAACTTCACACATGTCTGCAGCTGAGAACGGCATCTTCACCAGCGACACGCCCAGCAGCGACTGGCAGACGGTTCACGGGCTGTTCCCGCGCGGCTTCAACCAGCTGAAGATCCAGCACGCTTACTTCCCCATCATCGTGAAGAAGACCAACAATTTTGTGGCTGAGTGGAGCAGGTGGGCCCGCTGTTGCTGTTGTGATGGATACCCTTTTTTTGGCTTTCAAAGTGCATGACGTAATGTTGTCACGTGTTTGCCAACAACACTGCTGAGTCAGTGCAGCAAAGCAGGTGTGTCTACTGCTTGATTGCGTATGTTGTGTTGCTGACCGCAGCGTCTATGCGCAGCACCATCTGCATTTTGGCATACATCCAATGTTAAGTGTATCCTGCGTGTTCAACTGCTGCTGCTGCTGCCGCAGGTTTGAGCCGGGGCACCTGGTGACTGGCGTGAACAACTGGCTGGCGTGCATGACTGCCGACGCGGTCATCAAGGCAGCCTGCAACGTGGACATGGACAACATTGCACGCCGCGCACGAGGTGAGGCCTTCTTCTGCTACTGGTGTGTCCGATGCTACAAATGGCACATACACGCCACTGCTGCTCACCTGCTTGCAGTGCTGCTGGGAATTTGACGATTGCTTACATGTGTCCTGCAAGGCAGCTCTCTCCAAATGTCCCGTTTACCTCAGACACGCCTGCGCACCAAGTCAGCGCAACCTTCTGCCACTAAAAGCCATCAAACATCGTGCTGAACATGACCAGTAACATGCCTGCTTGTGTAACCTGTGCGACGTGGACATGGACAACATCGCACGCCGCGCACGCGGTGACGCCTGCTGCTGAAGCTGCTGCTTGGACTGCAAGCTGACAAAGCATAGGTGCTCTGGATACCACAAAACACTAACATGTGTCCTGGAAGTCAGCTTTCTTGCAAGCTCCCACTTGTCGCGCACACGACTGGGCACCGTATCACTGCGACGTTCAAAAGCGCTTGCCACCAACTACGTGCTGAACCACAACATGCCTGGTTCTGCAATCTCTGCACCGCCGGGGCACCTAATCAGTTGAACCTTGTGCCACCTTCTGCCATCACACATCATGCTAAAACCAACACCCACAACATGCCTGCGTCTGCAAACGCTGTTCACCACAGGCGAGCCAGCGCACCCCATCCTGGAGACGTTCAAAGGGTTCTGCCACCTTGCACCAAGCCATCAACATCGTGCTGAACCACCACATGCCTGCTTCCGCAAACTTTGAGCACTGCAGGCGAGCCAGCGCACCCTATCTTGGAGACGTTTCGCCGCCTGGGCGCCATCAACCCCGCCACTGCCAAGCCCTGGCATGTGGTGGGGATGGCCAACTTCCTCAACCCCTTCTACAACACACAGGTGACCCCAGCAGATCGGTGCAGCGGGGCATAGGCTGTGAAGCAAAGTTGATGCTTTTTGAAACCACAAGCCAGCTGTGGTTGTAGGTCGTTGGTTACGCATGCTGTTTGGTTCAGTTGACAAGAAGTATGCATGCAGTTGTACGCATGTAGGCTGTGCTGCTTGCTTATCTGTGTGACTACCTCAACCCCTTCTACGACACACAGGTGAACACAGCAGATCGGCGCAGCGCCACATGGGCTATGCGGCACAGCTCTTGCAGATTAATTACGAGCCAGTTGCAAATGTATGTTCTAGCTGAACTATAAATACAAAGTACACGTGACACACATGATACTCCGTTCAGTGTTCAGCCTACATCAGGTGATGTTTCGGCACACAGCTGACACAGCTGGCCCATGATGCTGGTGCTGATCAGTGGGCACCTGTTACTGCAGGATTATGCCAGAAGCGGCTGTGCACACAGCTGTTGCTTGTCTGTGACATTTTCTGATGCATGCGTGCTATTTTTGTGTATCTGTCGTTCTGTGGCTGCAGGCTGGCCAGGAGCGGCTGTACAACGCGCTGAAGGTGCAGCTGCAGGGCATGGTGGAGGAGCTGATTGAGCAGACGCGCAGGTGGGCTGCAGCGTGTTATGTTTGACCGGAGGGTTGACCGTGTCTTTGACCACTCCTGTCTCCGCAGCCAACCTTCAAGCTTTAACCTTACTTTCCCAAACAAACTTGTGTGTGTATGCGTGCGTGCGGTTGAGGGAAGGAAGATTATATAAACAAGGGTTGGGATAGCGCGTAAGTAGGCCAGCTTGCAGCCTGCTCTGCCTGTTTGGAAACCAAATTTGATCCGTCAGCATAAGAATAACTGCAAGGCATGGCGGAGGAGCTGATCGAGCAGACGCGCAGGTGGGCTGCTATAGCGTGTGATGTTTGACCGGAGCGTTGATCGTGTCTTTGACCGTTTCTATCTCGGCAGCCAACATTCAAGCTCCGACCTCATTATCCCAAAAAAAACTGTCATGCGTGCGGTGGTGAAAAGAGTAATTGCGTGTACCTAGGCCAGCTTGCAGCTTGCTCTGCCTATTTACAACCCAACTTTAATTTGACTGCACACCGTAGTAACGCTTGATGGTTAGACAGCACTGAAAAATCTTTCATATTATTAGAATTTACGGCAATTTTCGTGCTTTTGGGGCAATTTGACAGGCTAGGGTTCAGGCAAGGATATTGCTTATATTGCACTGCAGACGTTCGCTACGGGAGATTCAACGCACGATATGTGTTATTTATATCATGCATACTTGTTTTAAGCCGCGCAGCAGAGCAAGCGAGCCCGTTTCGACCGGGAAAACCTTCCGATCGAAGAAAAATATGCATGTTGCGAGAATTGACAAATTTTGACCCAAAAAATACAACAATGATACGACAGTCCAGAAAATAGGAGTTTTGTCAATTCATCATGTGTGACTACGGTATGAGCAGCTGCAAGGCATGATGGGGGAGCTTATCGAGCAGACGTGAAGGTGGGCTGCTGCAGCGTGTTGTTATGTTTGACCAGAGCGTTGACCGTGTCTTTGACTGTTCCTTTCTCTGCGGTCAACCTTCAAGCCTCCAACCTTACTATCCCAAACAACTGTGTGTGCGCGCGTGCGGTGGAGGGATGCAAACACAATTGACAAGGGTTGAATAGTGTGTAACTAGGTCAGCTTCATAGCTTGCTCTGCCTTTTCGGAGACCACCCTTGATTTGTCTGCGTATAAACAGCTGCAAGGCATGGTGGAGGACCTGATTGAGCAGACGCACAGGTGGGCTGCGGCAGTAAGGCATGTTGAGGGTTAGTCCACTTAATTGATTTGCGACATCAAGAGCCGCTGTGCAATCTGCTGTGGAATGACTTCTAAGATGGTGGAGGAGCTGGTTGAGCAGACGCGCAGGTGGGCTGCTGCGACGTGCCATGTTTGACCGGAGGGTTGACCGTGTCTTTGACCATGGCTACAACCGCAGCTATCTTCAAGCGCCGCGGTGGCTGGCTGGTGCAGAGGCTGGTGCATAGAGTGTGCGCGTTGGAGATCTGGAGGAGTGAAGGGGTTGGATAGCATGTAGATAGGCGCAGCCGTTCAGTCAGGTTTGCAGCTTGCTCTGTTCTGTTTGAAGATCAACTTTCTTATGTCTCTAGTGGACCCAACTGTTGCTGCCACTGCAGGGGTGAGGTGGGTGACACGCTGCTGTCCAGCCTCATCAGCGAGCGCTCGCCAACCACCGGCCTGTACGTGCGCCAGAGCCTGCTGTTCTCCCACGTTGCGACGCTGCTGGTGGCTGGCCATGAGACTACAGCCAACACGATGGGCTTCCTCATGTTCTATCTGAGCCAGCACCCGCAGTGGGAGCAGCGGCTCAGGGACGAGATCAGGGTGAGTTGTTTGGCCGTCTGAGTATTTGGCCAGGTTGAACTCTGTATGCAGTTACATGTCCAGGGATTCGGACAGCAGGGAAATAGTCACCCCTGTATATGGTTGTACCTGCGATCTGGCTGATGTGTGATACCTGAGCCAGCACCCACAGTGGGATCAGTGGCTCAGGGACGAGAGCCATCAAGCTGCGTGATTGCTTGGCCTGCTGTGCGTCAGTGCCACTGGCACTGCCGGCAGTGCCGGCTGAGCTTGCTTGAAGAAGCACTCACTCACTGCTCACCTGCTGCATCACACCTATCAAACACACGCCCTTAGATTCTGATCTGATGCAGCTATTCGCTTGCTTGTGAGATGTCGATCTGACGCAACGTGCAGTTGCCTGACGTCTGCATCCTTGTGAACACGTGTCCCTGCAACAATCACGTGCAGGAGGTGCCGGGTGGGCGCAGCGAGCTGGCTGCATCAGACATCGCGAAGCTGGTCGTGGCTGAGGCCTGCTGCAGTATGCTTGAGGAAGCACTGCTCACCGCTGCATTCTACCTATCACACCCTTAGATGCCGATCTGACGCAACCATACACCTGCAGTTGCCTGACGCCTGCGTGATTGTGCACACGTATCCCTGCAACTGTTGCTTACGTGCAGGAGGTGCTGGGTGGGCGCACCTTGCTGTTGCCTAACGCTGGCTTTCTTGTGCGCCTGCAATTGTTGCTCACTTGCAGGAGGTGTTGGGTGGGCGCAGCGAGCTGGCTGCATCACACCGGTCATACATACACCCTCAGATGCCGATCTGACGCAACCATACACCTGCAGTTGCCTGACGCCTGCCTGCAAATGTTCTTGTACGTCCAGGAGGCGCTGGGTGGGCGCAGCGAGCTGGCTGCGTCAGACATCCCAAAGCTGGTCGTGCTGAGGCCTGCTTCAAGGAGGCGCTGCACAACACTGCGGTCTCTCTGTCATATGCAAAACCTTGGATTCTGTTCTGATGCAACTATTGGCTTGCTGCTGCCTGGCGCTGGCTGTTTTGTGTGCCTGCTACTGTTACTTACTCTTGTGCACGTCCACACGTGCCCCTGCAACTATTGATCCCTTGCAGGAGGTGCTGGGTGGGCGCAGCGAGCTGGCTGCATCAGACATCCCGAAGCTGGTCGTGGCTGAGGCCTGCTTCAAGGAGGCGCTGCGCAATGTTGCAGTTCAGCTGTCCTCTCTTCTTCTGTGATCAGGGCCTGATATATACACACCCTGGGATGCCCATCTGACGCGACCTGCAGTTGCCTGACGCCCTAAATTCTTGTGCACACGTGTCCCTGCCACTGTTACTTACTTGCAGGAGGTGCTGGAGGGAGGGGATCTGACGCAACTATACACATGCGGTTGACTACTGCCTGCTTTCTCAGAACGGTTCTGCTGCCACTGTTCTACGTGCAGGAGGTGCTGGGTGGGCGCAGCGAGCTGGCTGCGTGCGACATCCCGAAGCTGGTCGTGGCTGAGGCCTGCTTCAAGGAGGCGCTGCATCACACCTATCATACACCCACACCCTTAGATGCCAATCTGACGCAACCTGCAGTTGCCTGTCGCCCTAAATTCTTGTGCACACGTGTCCCTGCAACTTTGCTTGCTGTTGCCTGCCGCCTGCTTTCTTGTGCACGCGCTACGCACAGGAGGTGCTGGGAGGCCGCAGCGAGCTGGCCGCGTGCGACATTCCAAAGCTCGTCGTGGCTGAGGCCTGCTTCAAGGAGGCGCTGCGCCTGCACCCGCCAGCTGGCAACGTGGGCCGCGACGCAGCACACGACACAGTCATCAAGGTAAGGAAGAGTTTGCAAAATTATATTGCAATACTCATGGGTTGCACAATGCGCCTAGATGCACGGCTGCAGCCGCCAGCTGGCAACGTGGGCCGCGACGCAGCACACGACACAGTCATCAAGGTAAGGAAGAGTTTGCAAAATTATATCGCAATATGCATGGGTTGCACAATGCGCCTAGATGCACGGCTGCAGCCGCCAGCTGGCAACGTGGGCCGCGACGCAGCACACGACACAGTCATCAAGGTAAGCAACAGCAGCAACTGCGGCTGCTATCTTTGTGTTGGTGCACAATGCGCCTAGAAGCATGCTGCACCCACCAGCTGGTATTGAGGGCCGCCGCAGCCCCACAACACAGCCTTCAACGCAAGGACAATCGCTGCAATTAGATTTCACCTGTATGAGTTGCACAATGAGCTGAGATGCAGTGCTGCAGCCGCCAGCTGGCAACGTGGGCCGCGACACAGCACACGACACAGTCAACAAGGTAAGGAATAGGAATGCTGCAACTGCTTTCAAAGCATGAGTCATGGCAGTTTTGCCCTCTGCTACGGCATGTGCCTGCCAACCACAACAGCCTACGCTTTGCCAGTACTGACAAGTGACAGCGTTTGGCGAATTGCTGCACTGCAGGGGCAGTACCTAGTGCGCAGGGGCCAACGCATCTCCATGCACATGAAATAAGTGCACGTGAGATGATCTCACGTGCTTTGCCTGCACAACACATCAGTGCACTGCATTGGCAGTTTTGCCCTCTGCTACGCATGTGCCTGCCAACCACAACGGCCTACGGTTTGCCGCTACTGACATATGACAGCTGCCGTTCGCGTATCGCTGCACTGCAGGGGCAGTACCTAGTGCGCAGGGGCCAACGCATTTCCATCAACCTGGTCGCACTGCACCGACAGCCGCGGCACTGGGGCGGTGAATTTGGCGATCCCAACACCTTCAACCCTGCTCGCTTCATGCCGGGGGCAGCAGAGGCCTCTGGCAGGCACCCACACGCGTTCAAGCCCTTTGGGTTTGGTGTGCGGGTGTGCGTGGGCATGCAGTTTGCGATGTGGGAGGCGAAGACGCTGATCCCGATGCTGTACCACCATTTCACGTTCAAGCTCGTGGAGAACTTCAAGCTGCGGCCCAGCAGGTGCGGGAACTTCTCACCTGGAACTTTTATGTGGCAAGGTCGCATGGCCACATAAAAGCTTTCCTGCAACAACTTTTCACCTCGCCACACAGTGGAGAGTTGTTGCAGGAGGAATGTGCTGTACATTGTTGCGGTGGCATACCTAGATCTTTGACGCGGCCTACACAGATCTTTGCGGTGGCACACCTGCAACTTTGCGGTGGCATGCACGGATATTTGCCGTGGCATACCTAGATCTTTGCGGTGGCATGCTTTGGTGTGAGCCTCTTGTGGTGTCCTGCAAGCCTAGCATTGCCTGCAAGACATCACAGCATGCTTAGCCCATTCACAGTGTCAGGAGCTGACACACCTGTACGTTCATGTCTGCTGCTCTCTCTGCTGCAGGAAAGAGTCGTTTCCCTCTCCGTCTGCACAGGGCCTGGCTCTGTACATCTACCCAGCACCAGGAGCACCGCCAGCACCTGCAGCAGCAGCAGCAGCAGCAGCAGCAATCACCAAGTCGATCGATGCACCGGACAGCAGCAGCAGCAGCAGCAGCGCGACAGACTCTGCTGCGCCGTCTACACCCAAACACGCAAGCAGTGGCAAGCTGCCGGCAGCTAACAGCAGCTGCAGCAGCGCACACAACACGCCGCTGCTGGTGCTATATGGGTCCAATGCAGGCACGTGTGAGGCGTTTGCAGCGCAGCTAGTGCAGATTGCAGCAGCTGCCGGCTTTGATGCAGCAGCAGCCACACTAGACAGCATCATGCCTGCTGCTGCTGCTGGTGGTGGTCAGCCGCAGCTGCCGAAGGCTGGCGCTGTGCTGGTTGTTACATCTACATATAACGGAGAGCCTCCTGACAATGCACATCGCTTTGCCAAGTGGATGTCTGGTGCTGCTAGCGGTGCTGCTGCTGCTGGGCTTCCATATGCTGTGCTGGGCGTTGGCAACAGCCAATGGGCAACATACCAGGCCTTTCCAAGGTGAACACAGCAACTGCTAGAGCCTCACAATTCAACTGAGAAGGATATGCCCATGCATTGGTAGTTCGACACACCTCTGCCGCATTCATTATGCGCTCCCGTACAGGTTTCTGAGCACTGCATATACAGGCAAGCCATTCAGCGGCTGGCCGCATGCATGCATCAAGCATCTTTGTGAACTATACAACTGACCGTGCGTTCATATTGCTGCTGCTGCTGCTGCTGCTGCTGTTGTCTGTCACTCGCAGGCTGCTGGACTCCTGCCTGGCTGCTGCTGGTGGGGTGCAGCTGTCTGCAGTGTCAGAGGCAGACACGGAGGCACCTGGCTTTGCTGATGCAGCAGGGGAGTACTGGAACGGCCTGTGCCCACTGCTGCTGCAGCACTTCAAGGTGCGAGTTGTCTGGTGTCAATTCATAAGATCGGTCTAGCCCTATTGAATGTGACCATGCAGCCGCACAGTACTATTTTATACAGCAGGCTTTGGAACATCTGCAGAAGTCGTCAGCATTGCATCTTGTGCCATTGTTGCCAGCTGCTGGAGCAGCCTGTGCCCACTGCTGCTGCAGCACTTCAAGGTACGAGTCCGAATCCAGTGGCCATTGCGATCCATCTAGCCTTTGTACACATGACCATGCAGCCGCGCAGTGCAATTTGCACAACAGGTTTTGGAACAGCTGCAGAAGTCATTAGCATCGCATGTTGTGCCATGCATTGTCAGCTCCTGAACAGTGGCTCAGGGGTTTGGCTTGACTGTTTAAATGCACTACCCCTGTGTAATGTCTTTTTAACCACCTGTCACTGCCATCTTGTTTGCCACAGGTTGACGCGCCAACTGACAGCAGCGGCAGCGCAGCAGCAGCAGCCAGCAGCGCACCGCGGTTGCTGCTGGAAGCAGCCAGCCCAGACACGCAGCCCCTGGCCATCAGAGAGGTGCTTGGCAAGCTTCGCGCTTACGCACAGGAGCATGACGCACACAGGGCAGTTGCTGGCGTAATTGCTGCTGGCAAGGGTGCCAGCAATGCAGCAGCAGCAGCAGGGTCAGCGGAAGCGCAGGTGTTTCCGTATGATCTGCTGAGGGTGGTGTCCAGTCAGGAGCTGCAGGCAGCAGGCAGCGGCCGCTTCACGCGGCATGTGGAGCTGGCTCTACCAGAGGGCATGAGCTACACAGCAGGTGAGAGATCTCGCTGCATTGCTTGGTGGAAGTTACTTGCTGTACTTCTGCTTGCAAGCCCGTGTTGCCACTGGCGCTACCAGAGGCCATGAACTACACAGCAGGTGCGCAGCCTTGCATGGAGGGGTAGGGTGTATCTGCATGTTTTTTGGCGAGATTGCTGCAGGTGAGAGATCTTGCTGCTTCATGACGCTTGGTGGAGGTCACTTGCTCTTGGCCTGTTGTGTTGGCACCAGCAGCCACGTGGCCACTGCAACTGCCATCTTCAACACAGCTTGATTTATTGCAGGCGTAGCATTGCTGTTGCACAGACCTTGGCCACTCATTGCCTTCACCGCTGCTCCCGCTGCTCCCGCTGCTGCCCCTGCTGCTGCTGCTGCTTGTTGATTGCCCGCAGGTGACCACCTAGAGGTGCTACCCCGCAACGCGCCAGCCCTCGTCGACGCAGCGCTGCAGCTGCTGCAGCTCAACGGTCAAGAGCCCTTTTGGTGGACGCCCAACAGCCAGGGCGCTGCTCGCGGCTTGAGCTCTGTGCACCTTACAGCAAACCCTAGCAGCAGCAGCACTGCTTCAAGTTCGTCTGCTGCTGCTGCTGCTGGTAATGCTGAATCAGCAGGAATCCCTGCTGAGCCAGTGCTGAGGCTTCCGCTGAGCAGCAGAGATGTGCTGGCGTGGCTGGTGGATCTGTCTGCTGTGCCGCCAATGCGCATGGTGGCAATGCTGGCGGCTGAGTGCCCGTGCCCACCTGAGACGGCACAGCTCAGATGCATGGCAACAGACGCGGCCTACAAAGTGAAGGTGAGCACACCGAACACAATCAACAAACGTACATGTGGATGGGTGTGGGGTTGCAAGCTCTGAGCAATCGCAGCAACACTGCTACTTGTGCTGCTGTCACTGCTGCTCTGTACACGTGCTTGTTCAGCAGCTGACACTGCGTGACCTCTTCTCGCGCCACCGCTCACTGCTGGCAGCTGGCAGGCACACCAAAGAGTAAACTTGAGCAGCTGAATAACATTACTGAAGCTGCTCGTGCTGCTGCTGCTGCTGCTGTGAGCAGGTGCTTGGTCAGCAGCTGACGCTGCTGGAGTTGATCTCGCGCCACCGCTCACTGCTGGCTGCGGGGCTGGACCTGCCGCGCTTAGCTGGCCTGCTGCCGCGCCTGGCTCCCCGCTACTACAGCATCAGCAGCAGCCCAGCAGCACCAGGCGGCCCTCGCAGGTGAGGCTGCAAGTATTGTTGAGCGTGCTGCCAGTAGCACGTCCGTATTAAAAATTTGACATTTTATGTCACTGTACATCATCTGCTGTCAGCATCAGCAGCAGCCCCGCAGCACCAGGCGGCCCACGCAGGTGAGGTGGCAGAAGGTGCTGCTGCTGCTGCTGCTAAAAGACTCAGTGTAGCTCATGCATTGTGTGCATGCAGATTGTGCTGTTTGCTGGGTGTTATTGCACAAAACGAGGGTGAGGGTGGTTCTCATCAACATTAGAAGGTTGCGCTGCAGCTGCTGGCGGGGTGGGCATGTTTGGACAGGCTGCTTGTGTATGTGTTATTTACTGCTGCTGTTGCTTCTGTGTGTGTGCAGGGGGAGCTTGACCGTGGCCCTTGTTGATTACGTCAGCTTTGTCATGTGAGTTACTTACTGCTGCTGTTGTTGCTTCTGTGTGTGTGCAGGGCGAGCTTGACCGTGGCCCTTGTTGAGTACGCCAGCCTTGCCCCCTATAAGCCTCCCGTTGGCTCCTGAATGGGGTTTTCACCCCTGGTTGAGTGTAGCATGTAATGTACTACACATGTGTAAGTTACTTCTGCCGTTGCTGCTTCTGTGTGTGTGCAGGGCGAGCGTGACTGTGGCATTAGTGGAATACACCAGCCCAACAGGCAGGCTGCATGAAGGCGCGGCATCAAGCACCATCCACGGACAGCAGGTGCGCTGCTGCTGCTGCTGCTTGGCCGTACAGTACTACCATGATATGCCTTGCCCAGGTGTTTGCAAATGTAACAGAAGACACAGCGCAGGGCTAGCCCTGCATGATGTGCATTTCACAAGGTTGCATGCTTCCAGCATGCTGTGCAGCACAGTAAACTGGAAGGCAATCTCCTGCCACTGACAGCGCCCTACACTTCTGCTGTCCCTGGAAGCCATGTTGTGACATTTGCTGGCGGCATTGCCGTTACTGTGTACCGCCTCTTATCAAGCAAGCCCTCCGATGAACATCACTGTTCAATAGGGATCTCACTAGTGTCCTTTGCTTGCTGACTGCTGTGGTCCAGGTGGGGCTGTTCCTGGCAGGCACTGTGCGGCAGCTGCAGAGCAGGTTCAGGCTGCCAGCTGACCCTGCCACTCCAATCATCATGGTCGGGCCAGGCACGGGCGTTGCGCCAATGATTGGCTTTTTGGAAGAGCGCCAGGCGCAGCAGCAGGTGAGGGGATGCCTACAAAACATTGGAGGATGGGCAGACTTGCGCTGTTGCAAGTATACGTAGCCGGGTTCTTGTGTATGGTCAGGGAAGGGGTAGGGGCGGAAGAGGGCATGGTTGTTGCGCCAACAGTATGCTTCCTGGAGAAGCCACAGGCACAGCAGCAGGTGGGCCGCCACCCTAAATCACAGCTTGGCGGCAGGCTGTGTTGCTGCTCAATCTGACATGCAGCTCGCTGTGCTGTTTGCTCATACTAAACCCGCTGCACTGCTGCCATGCATCTGTTGATGCATGTGTTAGCCCCTTGTATTTGGCTGCGCTGTTTTATCTTACAGGCTGGTGCTGCACTGGGCCCCGCAGTGCTGTACTGTGTTGTTTGCTCATACTGAACCTGCCGCCAACCAGCTGCTGATACTTTGCCCCTTGTGTTTGGGTTGACCGTTGTCCTGCAGGCTGGTGCTGCGCTAGGCCCTGCAGTGCTGTACTTTGGCTGTCGCTCAGAGCAGGACTTCCTGTACAAGCAGCGCCTGCAGGACTGGCAAGCCAGCGGCGTCTTAACTGACCTGCAGGTGGCATTCAGCAGGCAACCTGGCAAGGACAAAGTGTACGTGCAGGACCTGATCGCTGCGTCAGCACAGCAGCTGTGGCCGCTGCTGCGAAAGCAGGGCGCGTACGTGTATGTGTGTGGGGATGCACGGAAGATGGCGCCAGATGTGCGCGCTGTGTTTGAAGGCATTGCGAGGGAGATTGGTGGGATGGGTGGTGGTGGTGCTGCTGAGTGGATGCAGAGCATGCGGCAGCAGGGCAAGTACCTGGAGGATGTATGGGCGAGTTGAGCTTGTTATGTGACACCAAGGTCCAACTATGTAGCTTGTGGTTGCTAACCAGTGCTGTTGATCACATCTGAATATATACAACTCAGCTGCAGTGATGCTGACCGGGTGGTTCCAGAACAGCTATCGGGGTTTCCAGTGTGATTCTACATGTATGCTGAGCGCATATTACACCTGCGCCACCAAGGTCTGTTGTCAGCTGGCTACAAGATTTGAGGCCAGTGGCATGCACTAGAAAGTGAGGCGTGTGTGAGTCGGGCTTGCAGGACTTCCTTGTCTCACAGGCCGGCTGGACGGTTGACAAAGTGTTGATGGCACAAACCACATAACAAAGGAACCTGCAGCCGTGTTCTGCTGCCAGGCATTGCTGGCTGCCAGCCCGGCGGGCAGCAACTTCTGTTGGGCAGTGGATGCGCCATTAGTCTTCACGCTGTTCAGCTTTTCAGCTGTTTAGTACAGTGTTGTGCTGTGCTACGAGATGTACTGGATCAAGATGTTTCTTATCATTGCAGTCTTTGGAAGAATGGCCTGTTCCGCTGGAAAGCCACAGTGGCCCTGCACACGGCATTCAACCTAAATGCAAATCGTGGTCGCCAGCGGTAGCCTAGCCAGGACATGCCTGGCGCTGCAATTGCTGACTCAGCATGTAGCAGGCGCAGCACGGCTATGCGGCCGCCGCAGCGGCTGCCGCAGCCAATGATTACCCAGCTGTGGGACGCAGAACGTACATGCAACAACAAGGGCCATGTAAAGAGCAGCAGCGCTTCAAGCGGTCAAACTGTCGTTCCTGCTCGTAGCAGGGAAGCAAGGATGAAAGCGGTGTCACTTGGATGCCATGTATTGCACAAGGATTGCCCAGGATGCGTCAGACCTTGCACCATCATCATGCTGATGCAGCATTTACGCACATAATCAGATTTTTGAATGTGGTCGATGCGGCATGCAGTGCCGACAACTGCGTTGCTCTGGAGCAACAGCAGGATGCGCAAACCAGCTGACAGCATAACACGATGAAAGCCAACGCCCAGTCAATCGGTGCTAGAGCCTGTCAAAGTTACTGCTCTGCACATGCATCATCCGTCAACTGTTGGTGTTCTGCACACAATGCAAGTGTGAAGTAGACCCGCATGTGCCTCACGTGCTGCTGCCTTGGTGGAGTTATTCTGAGTTGGCCCTCATGCGCTTGTTGGCTGGCTGCATGCTGCTGCCAGTGCCAGCCACAGGCGCCTGGTGGACAGCAGGTGCCAGTGCAGTACACAGCAGCTTGAGAGATGATGAAACCAACAGGTTGAGCAGCAGGTTGCGTACGCAGGCGCACAAGCAGGTGCGTGGCAGGCTGCCATGCAGTGGAGGTGCATACGCATGCACATAAGCAGGTGCAACAGCAAGCTCTGCTATGCATCTGAAGTGCGTTCACATACGCATGTGCAAAAGCACTGCTTGGCAAGTGCAATCTGTGCACAGGGAACGTCAGGCTGGCAGCTCACCTCGCTTGCAGCTGCGCCCATCTCGCTTGTGGTGCGCTTGGCGCCCGCAATGACCACCTTCCTGCTGCTGCTGCTGCTGCTGCTGCTGCTGGGAGGCTCCTTGGCGCCTGGGATGATCACCCTGCTGCTGCTGCTGTTGCCGCTGCCGGCAGCCTCGTTGGGCACCTGATCGACAGCAAGTGGAGCCACAGTTAATAGCAGCAGGTGTAACACAACCTGGTTGGGCAGCTGCACGCAGGGATCAGCTGGGTTGACGCAACAGCAACAGAAGCAAGCACTGGACTGCATGGACTGCCAAAGTATGAAGCCTGCAGGGCCAACAGCTACACATGCAAGAAACAATGCACATGAGCAGTTGCACACATACTATGGTCGGTGTCGGCCGGACCGTCGCACCTGCTGCTTGGCTGCGCGTTTCTTGGCACCACGGATCTTGCCCATGTTGACGGCCTGCCTTGCCTCAGACGCCTGCCGCATAGCAACAAAAAAGGGATCAATACGGTACGGTAAGCAGGCTCTGCTACAACAACTGGCTGTGTAGTAGACTGAGCACTGATGCAGCTGAGTAGAAGTAACAGCAACAAAAGTGAACATGAGAATGCATGGTCTGCCGCAACACATCAAAGCTAGCGAGTTGTGCTTACAGAGCCAACACCTACACGTGCAAGGCTCGACATCAATGTGCATGAGCAATTCAGCAAAGAGGCAGCTAAATCTCATAGGATGATAGGCCTCAGCTGCGGTGCTCCTGCAGCCGCTGCTGACTGCGGTGCTGCTGCTGCCGCTGCTGCCTGGGGTGCTTGGGGTGCTGCTGCTGCTTCAACCTGCTGGACTCCCTTGTCGCTGCCAGCAGCCTTGTCCACAGGCACCTGCTTGACAGCAACAACAGCAGAGCGCACAGCAGCTTGTGAGGTTGAGTACCTTGGTAGGCGCAGCAGAGTGCACAGCAGCGTGTGAGGTTGAGTACCTTGGTAGGCGCAGCAGAGTGCACAGCAGCTTGTGAAGTTGAGTACCTTGGTAGGCGCAGCAGAGTGCACAGCAGCGTGTGAGGTTGAGTACCTTGGTAGGCGCAGCAGAGTGCACAGCAGCTTGTGAAGTTGAGTACCTTGGTAGGCGCAGCAGAGTGCACAGCAGCTTGTGAGGTTGAGTACCTTGGTAGGCGCAGCAGAGTGCACAGCAGCTTGTGAGGTTGAGTACCTTGGTAGGCGCAGCAGAGTGCACAGCAGCTTGTGAGGTTGAGTACCTTGGTAGGCGCAGCAGAGTGCACAGCAGCTTGTGAGGTTGAGTACCTTGGTAGGCGCAGCAGAGCGCAATACAGCGTGTGAGGTTGAGTAGTCTTGGTGGCGCAGCAGCAGAGCGCACAGCAGCCTGTGAGTTGAGCAGCTTGACAGGGCAGCAGAGCGCACAGCAGCTTGTGAGGTTGAGTACCTTGGTGGCGCAGCAGAGCGCACAGCAGCGTGTGAGGTTGAGCACCTTGGTAGCAGCAGAGTGCACAGCAGCGTGTGAGGTTGAGACCTTGGTAGGCGCAGCAGAGTGCAGCAGCGTGAGGTTGAGTACCTGGTAGGCGCAGCAGATGCGCAATGTAGCAGCGTGAGGTTGAGTACCTGGTATGCAGCAGAGCGCACCAGCAGCTTGTGAGGTTGAGTACCTTGTTAGGCGCAGCAGAGCGCACAGCAGCCTGTGAGGTTGAGTAGCTTGATAGGGGCAGCAGAGCGCACAGCAGCTTGTGAGGTTGAGTAGCTTGACAGGGGCAGCAGAGTGCAAAGCAGCTTGTGAGGTTGGGTACCTTGGTAGGCGCAGCAGAGTGCACAGCAGCTTGTGAGGTTGAGTACCTTGGTAGGCGCAGCAGAGCGCACAGCAGCCTGTGAGGTTGAGTAGCTTGACAGGGGCAGCAGAGCGCACAGCAGCTTGTGAGGTTGAGTAGCTTGACAGGGGCAGCAGAGTGCAAAGCAGCTTGTGAGGTTGAGTAGCTTGACAGGGGCAGCAGAGCGCACAGCAGCTTGCGGGATTAAGTAGCTTGATAGGGAGCAGCTCGGTATAGAACACAGTAACCAAGTAACCGGCTGCATGAGCTGATGTCCATCTGCTGCTGGTAGTTGCACAGCTGATAGATATGGGTGCGGCACCAAGCGCATCAGCCACACAGCAGCCAGAACCCACCTGCAGCGCAGCCTCCTTGGGCACAGCAGCCTCCTTGGGCACAGCAGCCTCCTTGGGCACCAGCTGGCCGCTCGCGTCCACCTTCATGGTGCGTGCCCAGTGCGCCAGCTCAGGGTGCTTGATGACAAGCAGCATGAAGTTCAGCCGCTTGTTCTCCTCCTGCGACAGCTTGGCTGCCAGCGCCAGCACAAAGGCCTCCAGCGTGGTGAAGCCCATCGCGCGCATTGCCTGCAAGGGGGGGGGTAGAAGATCAAACAGGCAGAGGCGTACAGAGGGCCTCAGCAACAGCTGAGGCTCCTGCAAGCTTGCGGGCCCTAACGTAACCCCACACTTGGAATACCCCGCCAAACGCATGCAGTGCAGGTAACAAGATAACTCAACGAGCCCCCATGCACTGCCTAGGCAGCCCGGTACACCATGCATGTTGGCATCTTGGGTGGCCCGCGGCCACAGCCGCCAGGCGATTTTTAACCGGAGAGGACCCCACGCGTGCACTGCCTCCACCATGCGCAGACCGTGGTCCACGCACAGTGGCCTTTCAGCAACCGCGTTAGCGGTGAGATGCACGTACACCCACCTGCGTGCGCTCTGCTGTGGTTGGGAAGTTGAACATGCCGCGCGTGGCGCAGACCAGGTCAAAGGCGAGCGCGCCGGGCAAACTCTCGCCGTGGCCAAACTCTCCAAGCAAGATGAAGCGGCGGTGCGCCTTGAATGACAGCTTGAAGGTATCCAAGAAGTCTGGGTCCAGCACCTGCGGGCCATACCACTTGAAGTCGTTGACCTCGTTCTGCAGGCAAGCAAACAGCAGTGGCAGCAAACACTTGCAATCATACATTGTGAAAAGCACCTGTCAGCAGGTGCTGCCTGTATGAACGTGTGCGCAGTTGAATGTGTTCAGCTACAAAACGTATGGTGCGGCAATGCTGCAATATAGGGTCAACGGCCTACTGTTATGTACGTGTTTTGAGTCGACGCTGCTTTGACCAAAAGTGGTGGCATGGTTACACTGGATGACTTGACAGGACCAAACACTGTGTATTGTTTACTTCCTGATTCTTGACATTATTGTTATTACTCTTGTGCACTGTTTGTGACAGCTTTGTGATAGAAATCTTGTTGCAGTGGTTACTGGCTTACAGACTTACTACTGGGGTGCCCTTGAACTGCACTGAGTGCCCACTCACCTGCGTGATGGTGCCCTGCTGCTTGAGGATAATGGCCTTCAAGCGGTTGGGCAGCAGGCTGTTGTTGAGACCGCTGCGCTGCTCTGGGGTCAGGGGCGCCTTGCAGGCAGACAGCCTGCCGCCTGCCACTTGCTGGCTGGTCAGCCGCACTACATCCAGCCTCCCTGCAGGCAGCAGCACAGCAGCACCGTGTGAAGAGGTGTGAATGTCTGAAATAGGTGCAGCTGCTGGTGCAACCGAGGGAACAGGAGCAGCATTGACTACTCATTTGCTGAAGCAATGATGCAGCTGCCTGCATGAATTGCAGGTGCAGCCTGCCTTCCATGTCGAGCACATACTGGAGTACTGCGTGGCCGCGCACTGACCGGCTTGCCTGATACAGCTTTTAGATATACACACACATGTTTTCGATTTGGCTGACCAGCTGCTGCAGATGCATCTTGTACCCACTCACTTGTGCACAGCATCACAACAACTTGAGCTGCAGCTGGGCCACGCTGCAGGTTGCTGCTTGCTGCTGCAGCTGCTGCTGCTGCACTGCTGCTGCCAGAGCGGGCAATGAGGCCTGGCTGCCCGTGCTGTTTGACTCCGATGAAGATCAACTCTCGCACCATTGTGCGGTCGAGGTTGGTCCAACGGACGCAGCAAGGTGCAGAGGGTAGCGAGCCCAGCTCCTTGACCACTGTGAAGCTGCTGCTCGATTCAGATGTGCCGCCACCCGCAGCCTGCGGAGCACAGGGGAAAAAGTGAAAACTAGCAATGGATTGACCGCAGGATTCCTAAGGTCAACAGCAGCACACCGAACCCAGAGGGAGCAGGCCCGGACTCTTGCTGGCGCGCTGATTCAACCAACTTACCTCATCCTCTTGCGGCTCTCCCTGTTCAGATTCATTGACAATCTTTTTGTCATCTGGCTTGATTCCGGCGACACTCATCTGCATGTGGCTGTGTAGAGTAGCCCACTGACGAAAGGCGAAACAGGCGATTCAAGTGTCTTGGCTATATGCCTACTTGCATCAAATCATAATGATAAATTGTACTGGAAAAGGCTATCAATGGCCAGTAAGGGCACGCCGGTTGGCTTCAAGCAGCTAATGGCTGCAGCCGGCCCGGGCAAAGCTAATCGCAACCGCACAGCAGGATCTACTTGGTGCGCTGTGAATTACCAAACATCGATAATTCCTATAAAAAGGCAACGTTACGGGGCTTGGCCGAAGCTGGTGATAACTATGCGCCCCACTCCACAATCTGACAGACTTTCTGGCATTTCGCAAGCCCTGCCAGGAGCTTGCTGCGTCACACTTTTCCAGATAGCACCTGACAGCAATCAAGAAATTGGAGAGTTGAAGAAAGCCGTGAAACATGTGAGCTGGCATGGGTCAACGGTAGTCATGAGCAGACTGCATGAGCGGGCTCAGCCTTGCAGCTGCTTGCAGCTGCTGCAATGAGATCTCCTTCAGAAGGCACCAATGGGTCGGTAGAATTCATGCAGTAAGGATTCTGCTGACCAGGACGATGAAAAAAGTCTTGATGTATACAACAGCCTGTGCTGCACAATTCAATGATTGCCGTAGCAGCAAGCAGAGACGACCTAAACAGAGTCCGGCAAAGACGGATGGTTGGTGATGGCTGTGTGTGGCGCCGCATGAGTCGTGGTTCAACCAGGTTGAGTAAACCATTGATGCAACACCCAGTCACTGTTGCTCAAACACACACACCCTTCCAGCCAATCTGTGCAGACACCGCATAACTACAACCGCATGTGGGAGCTTACATAGTATGTAGGTTGTATCTCATGTACGGTACGTATCATACATGCATGTGCACCAAAAGTGATCCGCCAAACAAGCAACATTCTGGCACTGTTCAACAACGTGCAACCCTCACTTACAGGAGTCAGGAGAGAGCCTCCAGAAGACGGCTCGGCTGACACGCTGTCGCTCGTGACCGTCGTCTCCCACTGGTGGTAGTGCGTGGGCAGCAGCCTCTGCGCAACTGCTAAGCCAGGGCTGCTACTAACCAGCACATGGTACACAGCAGCAAGTGATGCTGGACTGGCAGTGCCAGGCACAGCCCAATACCAGCTTGCTGCTGCCCCTAAGCTGCCGCCACTTGCGCCGCTGCTGCTGCTGTAGCTGCTGAGCTCAGTCCCTGGCGGACAATGCAGCAGTGGCAGCACGCTGTGCAGCTGAGTGACACCTGGTGGTATGCTGCACTGCTGCTGCTGTTGCCCTGCTGGTGTCTGCACGCTGCTGCTGCTGCTGCTGTGCAGTGCCAGCGCGTTGTGCCCAAAGTACAGCAGCTTTAACTGCTCATTATATGCAGCACAGCTGAACCCCAGCCGGCGCCTTGATCTGCCCACCACCATTCACAGAGCCGCAAGGACACGCCATCACCTCCACATAATCATACTCGCAGCGGCCCAAGTTCTGGAGTTCAGAATGGGCCATGTGGTGTGGCACAGTGCAGCAGCGGCTGGTCGTCAGCACCCAGCAGCTGCAACTCCTGGATGCACTGCAGTTTGGAACTTGAACAGCTACTAGCTGAACCTGGGCACATTGCATCTAGAGTCACGCCGTGTCTGTGTACAAGAGCACTCATCATCATCATGTTACCCATTAAGCCATAGCATCAACGCCATCGGCCCCGCGCCCCTCAGGAGCGGAAGAAAGAGGGAGCACTGCTCCATTGTGTTTGCAAATATTACGCACATCCCAAGCTTGACAAGATACTCAGCAATGCTCCTAGATATCACTCGGCACACCCCCCTACTACCCCAAATATCATCAGAAACAAAACGCAACAACTTGGTGGATGCATCAGTCAACGACAACACATTGCGCAATTTTTCAGCGCCGCCAGCAATATCACGCAAAACAGACCGAATTTCATCAAGCATAGTATCCCTCTGAGCAGAAGTAGCGGGACAATCAAACATCAGATGTGACAAAGACTCAACACCCTGACCACAAGCAGGACATGCTGTTAGAATCAGCTCTGCTGCCGCCATAACGACTGGTACGCTCATGCACGCAAAGACAGCCCATTCGAACACGCATCAGCAACTCAATACCACGCATTGGCGCACCAGAACACAAAAAGGGCCTAGCCCTTTTAAAA